>JAIUJO010001473.1:7500-10000 GCA_023846275.1 Vanilla planifolia
CTTCTTCTTTATCTTCTACTTTCTTCTTCTTCTTCATCATCTTCTTCCTTTTCTTGTTCTTCCTCTTCTTCTTTTTATTCTTATTCTTCTTCTTCTACTTCTACATCTTCTTCTTCTTCTTGTTCTTCTTCTTTTTTGTTCTTCACCCACTTCTTCTTCCTCTACTTCATCCTCTTCTTCTTCGTGCTGCTTTTTCTTCTTCTTCCTCTTCTAAGTCTTCTTCTTCTTCTTCTTCTTCCTCTCTTTCTTCCTTTTCTTCTGCTGTTTTCTTCTTCTTAATCTACCTCTACCACTTCTTCTTTTTCTTTATCTTCTTTTTTTTTCTTCTCCCTCCTCCTCCACTTCTTGTTCTTCTTCTTCTTCAACTTCTTCTTCTATATCTTCTTCTTCTTCTTCCTCTTCTTCTTCTTCTTCTACTTCTTCCTCTTCTTCTTCTTCTTCATCTTATTCTACTCTTCTTCGCACGCTTCTACTTTTTGTTCTCATTCCCCTTCTACTTCTTCTCCTTCTTCTTTCTCTTCTTCTAACTTTTCCTCTTCTTCTTCTTCTTCTTATTTTTCATCTTGTTTTTCTTTTGCTTCTTCTTCTTTATCCCCTTTTTCCTCTTTTTTCTTTCTTCTTCTTTTCCTTTTTTTCTTCTTCTCCTTCTTCTTCTTTTCTTCTTCTTATACTTATTCTTATTCTTCTCCTTCTCTTTCTTCTTCTTCTTCTTCTTCTTCTTCCTCATTCTCTTCTTCTTCTTCTTCTTCTTCATCTTGTTCTATTTCTTCTTCTTCTTCTTCATCTTCTTCTTCCTCTTCTTCTTCTTAATTGTCTCCTTTTTCTACTTCTTGCTCTTCTTCTTCTTTTTCATTTTCCTTTTCTTGTTGTTGTTCTTCTTCTTCTCCTCCTCCTTCATCCACTTCTTCTTTTTCTCCATCTTCTACTTCTTCTTCATCATCTTCTTCCCTTTCTTCTTCCTCTTCTTTTTCGTCTTCCTCTTCTTCTTATTCTTCTTCTTCTACTTCTACATCTTCTTCTTCTTCTTGTTCCACTTCTTTTTCTTTTTCACCCATTTCTTCCTCGACTTCATCCTCTTCTTCTTCTTCTTCTTCTTCCTCTCTTTCTTCCTTTTGTTCTTTTTTGTTCTTCTTAATCTACTTCTACCTCTTCTTCTTTTTCTTTATCTTCTTTGTTTTCTTCTTCCTCCTCCTACTCCTCTTCTTCTTCTTCTTCAACTTGTTCTTCTTCTTCTTCAACTTGTTCTTCTTCTTCTTCTTCTTCTTCCTTTTCTTCTTCTTCTTCTTCCTCTTCTTCTTCTTCTTTTTCTTCTTCTTTTTCTTCTTCTTATTCTACTCTTCTTCGTACTCTTCTACTTTTTTTTTCTTATTCCTCTTATTCTTCTTCTCCTTCTTCTTCCTCTTCTTCTAACTATTCCTCTTCTTCTTTTCTTCAACTTCTTCTTCCTCTTCTTCTTCTTCTTCTTCTTCTTTTTCTTCTTCTTCTTTATCTTCTACTTCTTCTTTATCGTCTTCTTCCTTTTCTTCTTCCTCATCTTCTTCTTTTTCTTCCTCTTCTTCTTCTTCTTTTTATTCTTCTTCTTTCTACTTCTACATCTTCTTCTTCTTGTTCTTCTCCTTTTTTTTTTTCACCCACTTCTTCTTCCTCTACTTCATCCTCTTCTTCTTTGTGTTATTCTTCATCTTCTTCTTTTTCTTCTTCTTCTACGACTTCTTCTTCTTCCTCTTCTAAGTCTTCTTCTTCTTCTTCTTCCTCTGCTTCTTTCTTTTCAACTACTTGTTCTTCTCCTTAATCTACCTCTACCTCTTCATCTTTTTCTTTATCTTCTTTTTTATCTTCTTCCTCCTCCTCCTCCAACTCTTCTCTTCTTCTTCAACTTCTTCTATTTCTTCTTCTTCCCCTTCTTCTTCTTCTTCTTCTCTTCTTCCTCTTCTTCTTCTTCTTCTTCCTCTTATTCTACTCTTCTTCGTATGCTTCTACGTTTTGTTCTCATTCCTCTTCTACTTCTTCTCCCTCTTCTTTCTCTTCTTCTTTTCTTCTACTTCTTCTTCTTCTTCTTCTTCTCCTACTTCTTCTTCTAATTCTTCATCTTGTTCTTTTCCTTCTTCTTCTTCTTTTTCCCCTTGTTCTTTTTTCCTTCTTTTTCTTCTCCTTCTTCTTCTTCTTTTCCTTTTTTTTCTTCTTCTCCTTCTTCTTTTCTTCTTCGTATTCTTATTCTTATTCTTCTCCTTCTTTTCTTCTTCTTATTCTTATTCTTATTCTTCTCTTTCTTTTCTTCTTCTTCTTCTTCTTCTTCTTCTTCTTCTTCTTCTTCTTCTTCCCTCATCCTCTTCTTCTTTTTCTTCATCATCATCTTGTTCTATTTCTTCTTCTTCTTCTTCTTTTTCTTCTTCTTCTTCTTCCTCTTCCTCTTCTTCATCTAAATCTTCTTCTTCTTCTTCTTCTTCTTCTTCTTCTTATTCTTATTCTTCTTCTTCTTCTTCTTCCTGTTCTTCTTCTT
>JAIUJO010001473.1:20000-27500 GCA_023846275.1 Vanilla planifolia
TCTTCTCCTTCATTTTATTCTTCTTCTTCTTCTTATTTTTTCTCTTATTCTTCTTCTTTATTGTCTTTTTCTTCTTCTTCTTCTTTTCCTTTTCCCTCTTCCGCCTCTTCATCTATATATTCTTCTTCTTCTTCTTCTTCTTTGTCCTCCTCCTCCCCCTCTTCATCTACATCTTATTCATCTTCTTCCTAGACTAGTTCTTCTTCTACTTCTTCTTCTTCTTCTTTTCCTTCTGGTTCCTCTTCTTCTTCTGCTTCTACTTCTTCCTCCTCCTCTTCTTCCTCTTCATCTTCTTCTTCTTCATCATCTTCTTCTTCCTCTTCCTCTTCTACTTGTTCTTTTCCTTCTTATTCTTCATCTTTTTCCTCTTCTTCTTCTTCCTCTTCTTCTTCTTCTTCCTCTTACTCTTTTTCTTTTTCTTGTTCTTCTTTTCCTTCTTCTTCTTCTTCCTTTTCTTTTCCTTCTTATTCTTCTTCTAATACAACTTCTTCTTCTTCTTTTCCAATTTCTTCATCTGGGACTTTTTCTTCTTTTTCTTCTTCTTCTTCTTCCCCTCCTCCTCTTCTTCCTCTTCTTCTTCTTCTTCTACCTGTTTGGCAACCTCTTCCACTTCTCCTTCTTCTTCTTCTTCCTCTTCTTCTTCCTCCTCATCTTCTTCTTCACTTTCTTCCTCTTCCTATTCTTCAACTTCTTCCTCTTCTTCTTCTTCCTCTTCTTTTTCTTCCTCCTCTTCTTCTTCCTCTTCGTCTTCTTCTACCTCTTCTTCTTCTTATCCTTTTTCTCTTTCTTTAACTTCTTCATTTTCTTTTTCTTCTTCTTCTTCTTCTTCTTCTCTTTCTTCTTCTTCCT
Source organism: Vanilla planifolia (assembly GCA_023846275.1). Taxonomy (NCBI): domain Eukaryota; kingdom Viridiplantae; phylum Streptophyta; class Magnoliopsida; order Asparagales; family Orchidaceae; genus Vanilla; species Vanilla planifolia. Next base: position 20,850 of record JAIUJO010001473.1, read on the forward strand.
CTTCTTCTTCTCCTTCTTCCTCATCTTCTTCTTCTTCTTCTTCTTCTTCACCTTCTTCTTCTTCTTCTTCTTCTCCTGCATCTTTTTCTTCTTCTTCTTATTATTTTTCTTCCTCTTCTTCTTCTTCATCATCATCTTCCTCCTCTTCTTCTTCTTCATTGTCTTCTTCTTCTTCTTCTTCTTTTCCTCTTATTCTTCTACTTCCTCTTCTTCAACTTCTTCTTCTTCTTTTTCTTCTTCTTCTTTGTCCTCCTCTTCTTCTTCTAGTTTTACTTCTTCTTTTTCTTTTTCTTCAACTTCTTCTTTTTCATATTCTTCTTCTACTTCTTTACCTTCTTCTACTACTGCTACTACTTCTTCTTCATCTTCTTCTTCTTCTTCTTCTTCTACTTATTCTTTTTCTTCTTCTTCTTCTTAAACTTTTCCTTTTCCTTCTTCTTCTTCTTCTTCTTTAGTGTCTTCTTCTTCTTCTTCTTTGTCTTCTTCTTCTTCCTCTTCTCTTTCTTCTTTTGCTTCTTCTTCTTCTTCTTCCACCTCTTCTTCTTCATCATCATCTTCTTCATCTTCTTCTTCTTTTTCTTTTGCTTCTTTTCTTCTTCTTCTTCTTCTTCTTCTTCGTCTTCTTCTTCTTCTTCTTTGTCTTCTTCTTCTTCCTCCTCTCTTTCTTCTTTTGCTTCTTCTTCTTCTTCTTCCACTTCTTCTTCTTCATCATCATCTTCTTCATCTTCTTCTTTTTCTTTTGCTTCTTTTTCTTTTTCTTCTTCTTCTTCTTCTTCGTCTTCTTCTTCTTCTTCCTTTCGTTGTTACTCTTTATCTTCTACTTCATCTCCTTCTTTTCCTCTTTCCTCATGTTCTTCTTCATCATCGTCATCATCTTCTTCTTCTTCTTCTCCCCCTTCCTCTTTTTCTTCTTCTTCTTTTTCTTCTTCGTCGTCTTCTCTTCTTCTACTACCTCTTCTTCTCCTCCTTCTTTTTCTTCTTTTTCTTCTTCTTCACTTCCACTTTTTCTTCTAAATCTCTATTATTTCTTCTTCTTCTTCATCTTCTTCTTTTTTTTCTTCTTCTTCTTCTTGTTCTTCTAATTCTTCTTCTTTTTCTTCTTCTTCTATTACTACTTCTTCTTCTTCTTTTTCTTTTCCATCTTCTTCTTTTCCTTTCGTTCTTCTTCTTCTTCTACTTCTTCTTCTTCATTATCTTCTTCTTCGTCATCTTCTTCTTCTCTTTCTTCTTGTGCTTCTTCCTCTTCTTCTCCCACTTCTTCTTCATCATTGTCTTCTTCTTCTTCTTCTTTTACTTCTTCTTCTTCTCCTTGTTCTTCTTCTTCTTCTTCCTTTTCTTGTTCCTCTTTATCTTTTACTTCATCTTCTTCATCATCTTCTTATTCTTCTTCTTCTTGTCCTTCTTCTTCATCTTCATCTTCTTCTTCTTCTTCTTCTACTACTACTTCATCTTCTTCTTCTTATTCTTCTTCCTCTTCTTCTTCATCTTCTTCTTCTTCTTCTTCTTCCATTTTTCTTCCTTCTGTTCTTTTTCCACTTCTTCTTCTTCTTCTCCTTCTTCATCTTCTTCTTCTTCTTCTTCTACCTCTTCTACCACCTCTTCATCTTATTCCTCATCATCTTATTCTTTTTCTTCTTATTCATTTACCTCTTCTTCCTCTTATTCCTCTCCTTTTCCCTCTTCTTCTTCTTGTTCTTCTTCCTCTTCTTCTTCTTCTTCTTTGACTTCTTCTTCTTCCTCTTATTTTTCTTCATCTTCATCTTCTTCTTCTTCTACTTCTTCTTCTCTTTCATCTTCTTCATCTTCTTCTTGTTCTTCATCATCTTCTTGTTCTTCTTCTTCTTTTTCTTCTTCTTCTTAATTTTCCTTTTATTCTTCTTCTTCTTCGTCTTCTTCTTCAACTCCTCTTCATGTTCTTTTTCTTCTTCTTCTCCTTTTTATTCTCTTTCTTCTTCTTATTATTTTTTTTCTTCTTATTCTTCGTGTTCTTCGTCTTCTTCTTAAACATCTACTTCTTCTTCATCACCATCATCGTCTTCTCCCTCCTCTTCTTCATCTCCTTCTCCTTCTCGTTCTTCTTCTTCTCCTCCTCCTTCCACTTCTTCCCTTTCTACTTCCTCTTTTTCTTCTTCTTCCTCTTCTTCTTCTTCTTCTTCTTCCTCTTCTCCTTGTTCTTATTCTTCTTTTTCTTCTTCTATATCTTCTTCTTCTTCTTCTTCTTCTTCATCTTCTTCTTCTTCTACTTCTTCTTCTTTTACTACAACTTCCTCTTCTTCTTCTCCTTCTTGTTCTTCTTCTTCTCCCTCTTCTTCGTCTTCTTTTTCTGGTTCTCCTACTTTTTCTTCTTCTTCTTCTTCTTCTTCTTCCTTCACTTTTTCCACCACTTTTTCTCCTTCTTCTTCTTCTTCTTCTTCTTCCACCTCTTCTTCTACCTCTAACTCCTCATCTTATTCATCATCTTCTTTGTCACCTTCTTCTTCTTCTTCTTCTTCCCCATCTTCCTCTTCTACTTCTTCTTATTCTTTCTCTTTTTCTTCTTCTTCTACTTCTTCTACATCTTCTCCATCTTCATTTTCTTCCTCCTCTTCTTCCTGTACTTCTTCTTCTTCTACTAATTCATATTCCTTTTCCTTCTCTTTGTGTTCTTCTTCATCTTCATGTTCTTCTCCTTCTTCAATATCTTCTTCTTCTTCTTATCTTTCTTCTTATCCTTCTTCTTTCTCATCTTCTTCTTCTTCTTCCTCTTCTTCTTTTTTGCCATCCTTCTCCTCCTCCACTTCTTCTTCTTCTTCTTCTTCTTCTTCTTCTTCTTCTTCTTCTTCTTCTTCGGCTTCTTCTTCCTCTTCTTCATATCCTTCTTCTTCTTCTTCTTCTTCATCTGCTTCCTCCTCTTCTTGTTCCTCTTAATCTTAATCTTCTTCTTCTTCTCCTTCTTCCTCTTCTTCTTCTTCTTGTTCTTCTTCTTTTTATTCTTCAACTTCTCCCTCTTCTTCTTCTTGCTCTTCTTCTTCCCCTTCATCATCATCTTCTTGTTCTTCTTCTTCTTTTCCTTCTTGTTCTTGTTCTTGTTCTTCTTCTTCTTCTTCTTCTACTTCTTCTTCTTCTTTGTCCTCCTCTTTTTCTACTACTTTTACTTCTTCTTCTTCTACTTTTACTTCTTCTTCTTCTTTTCTTTTTCTTCAACTTCTTCTTCTTCTTTTTCATATTCTTCTTCTACTTCTTTACCTTCTTCTACTACTGCTACTAATTCTTCATCTTCTTCTTCTTCTTCTTCTTCTTCTTCCACTTCTTCTTCTTCATCATCATCTTCTTCATATTCTTCTTCTTTTTCTTTTACTTCTTTTTCTTTCTCTTCTTCTTCTTCTTCTTCCTTTTGTTGTTACTCTTTATCTTCTACTTCATCTTCTTCATCATCTTCTGGTTCTTCTTCCTCTCCTCCTTTTTCTTCACGTTCTTCTTCTTCATCATCATCATCTTCTTCTTCTTCTTCTTCCTCCTCTTCTTTTTCTTTGTCGTCTTCTTCTTCTTCTACTACTTCTTCTCCTTTTTCTTCTTTTTCTTCTTCTTCTCTTCCACTTTTTGTTCTAAATCTGTATTATTTCTTCTTCTTCTCCTTCTTCTTCTTCATCTTCATCTTCTTCTTCTTCTTCTTCTTCTAATTCTTCTTCTTTTTCTTCTTCTACTACTTCTTTTTATTCTTCCTCTTCATCTTCTTCTTTTCTTTCTCTTGTTCTTTTCCCACTTCTTCTTCTTCTTCTTCTTCTTCTTCTTATTCTTTTTCTTCTCATTCATCTGCTTCTTCTTCTTCTTTTTCATATTCTACTTCTTCTTGTTCACCTTCATCTGCTACTTCATCTTCTTCTTCTTCTTTTTCTTCTTCTTCTTCTTTTCCTTTTCCTTCTTCTTCTTCTTCTTTTCCTTTTCCTTCTTCTTCTGCTTCTTTTCCTTTTCCTTCTTCTTCTTCTACTTCTTCTTCTTCATTATCTTCTTCTTCTTCATCTTCTTCTTCTCTTTCTTCTTGTGCTTCTTCCTCTACTTCTTCCACTTCTTCTTCTTCATCATTATTTTCTGCTTCTTCTTCTTCTTCTTCTACTTCTTCTTCTTCTCCTCTTTCTTCTTCTTAATCCTTTTCTTATTCCTCTTTATCTTTTACTTCATCTTCTTCTTCATCTTCCTGTTCTTCTTCTTCTTTTCCTTCTTCTTCTTCATCTTCATCATCATCATCTTCTTTTTCTTCTTCTTCTACTTCATCTTCTTCTTCTTCTTATTCTTCTTCTTCCTTTTTTTTTCCTCCTATTCTTTTTTCACTTCTTCTTCTTCTTCTTCTCCTTCTTCATGTTCTTCTTCTTCTTCTTCTTTTTCTTCTATCTCTTCTTCTGCCTCTTCATCTTCTTCCCCATCATCTTCTTCTTTTTCTTCTTCCTTTTCTTCTTCTTCTTAGTCATTTACCTCTTCTTCCTCTTATTCCTTTCCTTTTTCCTCTTCTTCTTCTTGTTCTTCTTCCTCTTCTTCTTCTTCCTCTTCTTCTTCCTCTTCTTCTTCCTCTTCTTCTTCTTCTTTGACTTCTTCTTCTTCCTCTTCTTTTTCTTCTTCTTCTTCTTCTTCTTCTTCTACTTCTTCTTCTCTTTCATCTTGTTCATCTTCTTCTTGTTCTTCTTCATCTTCTTCTTCTTTTTCTTCTTCTTCTTAATTTTACTTTTATTCTTCTTCTTCTTCGTCTTCTTCTTCAACACCTCTTCATGTTCATTTTCTTCTTCTTCTCCTTTTTCTTCTCCTTCTTCTTCTTATTCTTCATCTTCTTCGTCTTCTTCTTAAACATCTACTTCTTCTTCATCACCATCATCTTCTCCCTCTTCTTCTTCATCTCTTTCTCCTTCTCATTCTTCTTCTTTTTCTTCTTCTACTCCTCCTCCTTCCACTTCTTCCCTTTCTTCTTCCTGTTCTTCTTCTTCTTCTTCTTATTCTTCCTTTTCTCCTTGTTCTTATTCTTCTTTTTCTTCTTCTATATCTTCTTCTTCTGCTTCATCATTTTCTTCTTCTCCTTCTTCTTCTTCTTCTTCTCCATCTTTTTCATCTTCTTTTTTTGGTTCTCCTACTTTTTCTTCTTCATCTTCTTCTTCTTCTTGTTCTTCTTCTTCTTCCCCCTCTTTTTCCTCCTCTTTTTCTCCTACTTCTTTTTCTTCTTCTTCCACCTCTTCTTCTTCCTCTAAATCCCCACCTTATTCGTCATCTTTTTTGTCACCTTCTTCTTCTTCTTGTTCTTCCCCATCTTCCTCTTCTACCGCCTCTTTTTCTTCTTCTTCTTCTTCTTCTTCTCCTACATCTTCTCCATCTTCATTTTCTTCCTCCTCTTCTTCTTCTTGTTGTTCTTCTTCTTCTACTTTTTTAACTTCTTTTTCTTTTTCTTCTTCTACCTTCTACTTCTTCTTCTTCTTCTTCTACTACTCCTTATTCCTTTTCGTTGTCTTTGTGTTCTTCTTCATCTTCATGTTCTTCTCTTTCTTCAATATCTTCTTCTTCTTCTTAATTTTCTTCTTACTCTTCTTCTTTCTCATCTTTTTCTTCTTCTTCTTCTTCTTCTTCTTCTTCTTCTTCTTTTTTGTCATCCTTCTCCTCCTCCTCCACTTCTTCTTCTTCTTCTTCTTCTTCTTGTTCTTCTTCTTCGGCTTCTTCTCCACTTCTTCTTATTCTTCTTCTTCTTCTTCTTCTTCTTCTTCTTCTTCTTCTTCCTCCTCTTCTTGTTCCCTTAATCTTCTTCTTCTTCATCTTCTTCTGCTTCTCCTTCTTCCGCTTCTTCTTCTTCTTGTTCTTCTTCTTCTTATTCTTCAACTTGTTCCTCTTCTTCTTCTTCCACTTCTTCTTCTTCTTCCTCTTCTTCTTCCCCTTCATCATCATCTTCTTCTTTACTTCTTTTCCTTCTTCTTCTTCTTCTACTACTACTACTTCTTCTACTTCTTCTTTTCCATTTTCTCCTTCATGAACTCCTTTTTCTTCTTTTTCTTCTTCTACCTTTTTTTCTTCTTCCTCTTCTTCTTCAACGCCTTCTACTTCTTCTTCTTCCTCTTTTTCTTTTTCTTCTTCTTCATCTTATTTTTCTTTTTCTTCTTCTTCTACTTCATCTTCTTCTTCATCTTCCTCTTCTTCTTCATCATTATGTGCTTCTTCTTCTTTTCTTCTTGTTCTTCTTCTTCTTCTTCTTCTATTTCTTCTTCTTCTTTGTCCTCTTCTTCTTCTTCTACTTCTACTTCTTCATCTTCTTCATTATCTACTTATTATTATCATTATTATTATTACTATTATTATTATTATTATTATTATTATTATTATTGTTCTTCTTATTCATCTTCTTCTTCTTTTTCTTCGCCTTCTTTTTCTTTCTCTTCTTTCTTCTGCTTCTTCTTTTTCTTCTTCATTATCTTTTTCTTCTTCTTCTTCCTCTTCTTCTTCTTCATCAACATCATCTTCTTCTTGTTCTCTTCTTCTTCTCCAACTTCTTCGTCTTCTACTTCTTCATCTTCTACTTGTTCTTCTTTTACCCTTTGTTGTTTCTCTTTATATTCTACATCACCTCTTCTTCATCTTTCTGTTCTTCTTCTTCTCCTTCTTCTTCATGTTCTTCTTCTTATTCTTCTTCTTCTTCTTCCTTTTCTT
>JAIUJO010001473.1:30000-37500 GCA_023846275.1 Vanilla planifolia
TCTCCTCCTCCTTCTTCTTGTTCTTCTTCTTCTTCCTCTTCCTTTTATTCATCTTCTTCTTCTTCTTCTTATTATTCTTCTTCTTTTCATTTTCTTCTCCTTCTTCTTCTTATTTTCTTCTTTTTCTTCTACTTTTTTATTTTCTTCTTATTCATCATCCTTTTCTTCTTCTTCTTCTTCTCCATCGTCTTGTTGTTCTCCTTCTTTTTCTTCTTCTTCCTCTTCATCATCATCTCCTTCTTCTTCTAGATAATATTCTTCTTCTTTGTGTTCTTCTTCCTCTTCCTCTTCCTCTTCTTCTTCTTCTTCTTCTTCTTCTTCTTCTTCTTCTTGTATTTCTTCTTCTTCATCTTCTTATTTTTCATCTTATTCTTCTTATTGTTATTATGGTTGTTATTATTTCTCATCATACTCTTCTTCTTCTTCCTCCCCCTCCTTTTCTTCCTTCACTTCTTCCTCCTCCTCCTCATCTTCTTAATTTTTCTTCCTCTTCTTCTTCTTTTACTACTACTACTCTTTATCTTCTTCTTCTTCTTCTTCGTCTTCTTCTCCTTCTTCTTCTTTCTCTACTTTCTTCTTCTTCTTCTTCTTCTTCATTATCCTCCACTTCTTCTTCTTCTTCTACTTGTCTTTCTTTTTTTGCTTCTACTTCTTCTTCTTCCTCTTCTTCTTCTTCTTCATCATCATCATCTTCTTCTTCTTCGTCTTCTTCTACTTCTTCGTCTTCTACTTCTTCTTCTTCTTGCTTTTTTTGTTCATCTTTATCTTCTACATCATCTTCTTCTTCATCTTCATATTCTTCTTCTTCTCCTTCTTCATGTTCTTCTTATTCTTCTTCATCCTCTTCTTCTTCATCTTCTTTTTCTTCTTCTTCTTCTTCTTCTTCCTCTTCTACCTCTTCATCTCCCTCTTCTTCTTCTTCTTCTTCTTCTTCAACTTCTTCTTCTCCTTCTTTTTTTTTTCTTCTTCTTCTACTTCTCTTCCTCTTTCTTTTCCAAAATATTTATCTTTTCTTCTTTTTCTCCTTCATCTTCTTCATCTTCATCATCATCATCTTCTTCTTCTTCTTCTTCTTCATCTTCATCTTCTTCTCCTCCATCCTCTTTTTCTTCTTCTTCTTCTTCTACTTCCTCTTCTTAGTTCTACTTCTTCTTCTTCTTCTTCCTTTTTTCTTCATTTTGTTCTTTTCCAATTCTTCTTCTTCTTCTTCTTCTTCCATTTTTTCTTTCAGCTATTCTTTTTCCAATTCTTCTCCTTCTTCTTCATCATCTTCTTTTTCTTCTTCTTCCTCTTCTTCTTGCTCTTCATCTTCTTCTTCACCATCATCATCTTCTTCCTCTTCTTCTTCTTCGTTGTCTTCATCTACCTCTTCTTCTGATTTCTCTTCCTTTTCTTCTTCTTCTTATTCTTGTTCGTCTTCCCCTTCTTCTTCCTTTTTTTCTTCTTCTTCTTTGACATCTTCTTCTTCTTCTATTTCTTCTTCTCTTCTTCTTCTTTTCCTTCTTGTTGTCGCTCTTCTTCTTCTACCTCTTCTTCTTCTCTTTCTTCTTCTTCTTCTTATTCTTCTTCTTCTTCTTATTCTTCTTGATCTTCTCCACCATCTTCTTTTTCATCTTCTTCTTTTACTTCTTCTTCTTAATTTTCTTCTTAATCATCTTCTTCTTCGTCTTCTTCATCTTCTTCTTCCATTTCTTCTTCTCCTTCTTCTTCCTCTTCTTCATCTTCTTTTTCTTGTTCTCTTACTTTTTCTTGTTCTTCTTGTTCATGTTCTTTTTCTTCTTCTTCTTCTTCTTCTTCTTCCACTTCTTTTTCTTCTTCTGGCTTCTGCTTCCACTTCTTCTTCTTCTTCTTCGTCTTCTACTCATTCTTATTCTTTTTCCTTCTCTTTGTCTTCTTCTTCATCTTCATCTTCTTCTCCTTCTTCGATTTCTTCTTCTTATTATTATAAGTATTCATCTTCTTTCTCATCTTCTTTCTCATCTTCTTGTTCTTCTTCTTCTTCTTCTTCTTCTTCCTCCTCCTCCTCCTCCTCCACTTCTTCTCCATCTTCTTCTTCTTTGGCTTTTTCTTCCTCTTCTTATTCTTCTTCTTCTTCCTCTTCTTCTTCCTCTTCATCTTCTTCTTCTTCATCTTCTTCTTCTTCTCTTTCTTCCTCTTCTTCTTCTTCTTCTTCTTCTTCTTATTCTTCAACTTCTTCCTTTTCTTCTTCTTCCTCTTCTTCTTCTTCCTCTTCTTCTTCTTCCACTTCCCCTTCATCATCATCATCATCTTCTTCTTCTTCTTCTTCGTCTTCTTTTACTGCTATTTCTCCTTATTTTCCTTTTTCACCTTCTTCAACTTCTCCTTTTTCTTCATTTCTTCTTCTTCTTCTTTTTTCTTGTTCCTCTTCTTCTTCTTCTTCTTCTTCTTCCTCCAATTCTTCTTCTTCTTCTTCTTCATCGCTTTCTTCTTCTTCTTCTTCTCCTTCTTCCTCTTTTTCTTTTTCTTCTTCTTCATCTTATTTTTCTTTTTATTATTCTTCTTCTTCATCTTCCTCTTCTTCTTCTTCATTATGTACTTCTTCTTCTACTTTTCTTCTTGTTCTTCTTCTTCAACTTCTTCAACTTCTTCTTCTTCTTCTTCTTCTTCTTTGTCCTCTTCTTTTTCTACTTCTACTTCTTGATCTTCTTCATTATCTTCTTTTTCATCATCTTCTTCTTCATCTTTTTCTTATTCTTCTTCTTCGTCTTCTCGTTCTTCTACTTCATCTTCTTCTTCTTCTTCTTCTTCTTCTACTTCTTCTTCTTCTTCTTCTTCTTCTTCTTCTTCTTCTTCTACTCTTTTCTTCTTCTTCTTCATTATCTTTCACTTCTTCTTCTTCTAGTTCTTCTCCTTCAACTTTTCCTTCTTGTTCTGCTTCTATTTCTTCTTCTTCCTCTTCTTCTTCTTCATCATCGTCATCTTCTTCTTCTTCGTCTTCTTCTACTTCTTTGCGTTCTACTTCTTTATCTTCTACTTCTTCTTCTTCTTGCTTTTTTTGTTCCTCTTTATCTTCTACATCATCTTCTTCGTCTTCCTATTCTTCTTCTTCTCCTTCTTCATGTTCTTCTTCTTATTCTTCTTCATCTTCTTCTTCTTCTTCTTCTTCTACCTCTTCACTCTCTCTTCTTCTTCTTCTTCTTCTACTTCTTCTCCTTCTTTTTCTTTTTTTTTCTTCTTCTTTTACTTCTCTTCCTCTTTCTCATCCAAAATATCTATCTTTTCTTCTTCTCCTTCATCTTCTTTATCTTCTTCATCATCATCATCATCATATTCTCCTTCTTCTTCTTCATCTTCTTCTCCTCTATCCTCTTCTTCTTCTTCTTCTACTTCCTCTCCTTACTTCTTCTTCTTCTTCTAGTTCTTTCTTTTTTCATCCATCTGTTATTTTCCAATTCTTATTATTATTATTATTATTATTCTTCTTCTTCATTTTCTTTTTCTTCTTCTACCTCTTCTTCTTGCTCTTCATCTTCTTCTTAACCATCATCTTCTTCTTCTTCTTCCTCTTCTTCTTCTTCTTCTCCTTCTTCATCTACCTCTTCTTCTGATTTCTCTTCCTTCTCTTCTTCTTCTTCTTGTTCTTCTTCCTCTTCTTCTTCCTCTTCTTATTCTTCTTCTTCTTTGACTTCTTCTTCTTCTTCTATTTCTTCTTCTTCTTCTTCTTCTTCTTCTTCTTTTCCTTCTTCTTGTTCTTGTTCTTCTTCTACTTCTTCTTCTTCTTCTTCTTCTATTTCCACTTCTTCTGCCTCTTCTTCTTCTCTTTCTTCTCCTTCTTCTTATTCTGCTTCTTCTTCTTGTTCTTCTTCACCATCTTCTTCTTTATCTTCTTCTTTTACTTCTTCTTTTTTGTCTACTTAATCCTCTTCTTCTTCGTCATCTTCATCTTCTTCTTACTTTTCTTCTTGATCCTCTGCCTCCTCTTCTTCGTCTTCTTTTCTTCTTCCTCTTCTTCTCCTCTTGTACTTCTTCTTCTTCTTCTTCTTCTTTCCCTTCAACTTCTTCTTAATCTTCATCTTCTTCTACCTCTTCCTCTTCTTCTTCTTCTTCTTCTTCTACTACCTCCTCTACTTCTTCTTCCTCTTCTTCTTCTTCTTCTTCATTATCTTCATCTATTTCTTCTTCCTCCTTTTCTTCTTCTTTCACTTCTTCTTTTTCTTCTTCTTATTCTTCTTCCTCTTCTTTTTCCTCTTCTTCTTTTTCTCCTACTTCTCCTTGCACTTCTTCATCTTCTTCTTTTTCTTCTTCTCCTTTTTCTTCGTCATCTTCTTCTTCTTCTACTTCTTCATCATCTTCTTCTTCTTCATCTTCTTCTTCTATGTCTTCTTCTTCTTATTATTATTGTTCTTCTCCTCTTATGTCTTCTTCTTTTTCTTGCTCTTCTTCTTCTTCTTTTTCTTATTTTTCTTCTTCTTCTCCATCTTCTTCCTCTCTTACTTGTTCTTATTCTTCTTCTTTATCTTTTTATACCTCTTGTTCTTCTTCTTCTTCTTTTCATCTCTTTTTCTTTCCTCCTCTACCACTTCTTCTACTTCTTTCTCTTCCTCTTCTTGTTGTTGTTCTTCTTCTTCCTTTTCTTCTTCTTCTTCTACATCTTCCTTTTCTTCTTCTTTTTTTTCCTTCTTCTACATTTTATTCATCCCCTCCTTCTTCTTCTTCTTCTTCTTCTTCAACTCCTACTACTTCTTCTTTGTCATATTCTTCTTCTTCTTCTTCTTTTTCTTCTTCTTTTTCTTCCTCCTTTTTCTTCTTCTTCTTCTTCTTCTTCATCTTCTTCTTCTACTACTTAATCTTCTTCTACTACTTAATCTTCTTCTTCTTCTTCTTCTTCTTCTCCCACTTCGCCTTCCTCTTCTTCTTCCTTTTCTTCTTCTTTTTCTTGTTCTTCTTCTTCTTTTTCTTCTTCTTCTTTCTTCTTCTTCTTCTTCTTCTTCTTCTTCTTCTATGTCTTCTTCTTCTTCTTCTATGTCTTCTTCTTCTTCTTCTATGTCTTCTTCTTCTTCTTCTTCTTCTTCTTCTTCACCTTCTTCCTCTTTTTCTTGTTGTTGTTATTGTTTTTCTACTTTTTCCTCTTTTTCTACCTCTTCTTCTTCTTATTCCTTATCTTCATCTTTTTTTCTTCTTCTGCCTCCTCCTCTTCTTCTTCTTCTTCTTCTTCTTCCTCCACTTATTATTCTTCTTGTTCCTCTTATTCATCCTCTTGTTCTTCATCTTCTTCTTCTTCTCCCTCCTCCTCATTCTCCTCTTCTTCCTCCTCTTCTTCTTCCTCTTCTCCTTCTTGTTCTTCTTCTTCATTTTGTTCTTCTTTTTCTTCTTCTTACAATTCTTCTTCTTCCTCTTCCTTTACTTCTTCCTCTTCGTCTTCCTCTTCATCATCATCTTCTTCTTCTTCTGCTTCTTCTTCGTCTTCCTCTTCTTCTTCATCTTGTTCTTCTTCAACTTCTTCTTCTTCAACTTCTTCTTCACCCTCTTCTACTTCTTCTTCTTCTTCTTCTTCCTCTTCTTCTTTTACTTCTTTTTGTTCTTCATCCTCTACTTCTTACTCTTCTTCTTCTTTTTTTACTTCTTCTTCTTCTTCTTCTTCTTCTTCTTCCTCTTCTTATTTTTCTTCTACTTCTTCTTCTTGTTCTTCTTCTTCTTCTCCTTCTTCTACTTCTTCTTCTTCTTCCTCCTCTTCTTTTCATTCTTCTTTTGCTTCTTCATCTTCTCCTTCTTCTTCTTCTTATTCATCTTTTTCATTTTCTTTTTCTTCTTCTTCTTGTTTTCTTCTTCTTCTACTACTTTTTTATTTTCTTCTTATTCATCATCCTCTTCTTCGTCTCCTTCTTCTCCATCTTCTTTTTCTTCTTATTCTTCATCATCATCATCATCTTCTTCTTTGTTTTCCTCTTCCTCTTGCTCTTCTCCCTCTTCTTCATCTTCTTCTTCTTCTTCTTCTTCTTCTTCATCTTCTTTTTTTCATCTTATTACAATTATTATTATTATTATTATTAATATTATTATTGTTATTATTTTTCATCTTACTCTTCTTCTTCTTCTTCCTCCTCCTCCTCCTCCTCTTCTTCCTTCTTTTCTTCTTCGTCATCTTCTTTTTTCTTCTACTTCTTCTTGTACTACTACTACTCTTCTTCTTCTTCTTCTACTTCTTCTTCATCATCTTCTTCTTCTTCTTCTTCTTCTACTTCGTTTTCTTCTTCTTCTTCTTCTTCTTCCTCTTATTCTGCTTCTTCTTCTTCTTCTTCTTCCTCTTTCTTTTCCTCATCTTCTTCCTCTTCTTCTTGTTCATCTTCTTGTTCTTGGTTTCCTTCTTCTTCTTCATCCTCCTCTACGTCTTCTTCTTCTACTTATTATTTTTAATATTATTATTATTAATATTGTTATTATTCTACTTCTTCTTTTGCATTTTCTTCTTCATCTTCAACCTCCTCCTCCTCTTCTTCCTCCTCTACTTCTTCCCCTTCTTCCTTTCATTCTTCTTCTTCTCCTTCTTCTTCTTCTTCTTCTTCTTTACCTTCTTCCTCTTCAACTTCTTCATCATCATCATCTTCTTCTTCTACATTCTCTTGTTTTTCTTCTTTTTGTTCTTCTTTTTCTTCATCTTCTTCTTCTTCTTCTTCTTCTTCTTCTTCTACTACTACTACTAGTACTACTTCTTCTTCCTCTTATTCTTCCACATCTTCTTTTTCATCATCTTCTTCTCCTACTTCTTCTTCTGCTTCTTCTTCCCCTCCATCTTCTTCTACCTCTTCGTCATCTTCCCTTTTTTCTTTTTCTTTTCCTTCTTCTTCTTCTTCTTATTCTTATTCTTATTCTTATTCTTCTTGTTCTTCTTCTTCTTTTTCTTCTTTTTCGTTTTCTTCTTCTTCTTCTCCTCCTCCCTCTCCTCCTCCTCCTCCTCCTCCTCCTTCTTCCTCTTCAAAATTTTCTTCTTCTTCTTCTTCTTCTTCTTCAACCTCTTCTTCTTCTTCTACTACTTCCTCATCATCGTCGCCATCTTGTTCTTCTTCGTCTTCCTCTTCTTCTTCTTCTTCTTCTTTATCTTCTTCTTCTTCTTCTTCTACGTCTTCTTTTTTTCTTCTTGTTCTTCTCCTTCTTTTTCTTCTTCTTCTTCTACTGCTACTACTACAACAACCACAACAACTTCTTTATTTTCTCCTACTTTTTCTTCTTTTTATTATTCTTCTTCATCTCTTTTTTCTTCTCTTCCTTCTTCTTCATCCTCCTCATCTCCTTCTCCTCCTTCCCTTTCTTCCAATTCCACTTCTCCTTTTTCTTTTTCTTCTTCATTTTGCTCTTTTTCCTTTTCTTCTTCTTTTTCATCGTCTTTTTCTTCGTCTTCTTATTCTTCTCGTCATTCTTCATCTTCTTCTTCTTCTCCTTCCAATTCTTCCTCTTCTTTTTCATCTTCTTCTCCTTCCCACTCTTCCTCTTCTTCTTCTTCTTCTTCTTCTTCTTCTTCTTCTTCTTCTTCTTCTTTTTCTT
>JAIUJO010001473.1:97500-100000 GCA_023846275.1 Vanilla planifolia
AGAAGTAGTAGTAGAAGAATAAGAAGAAGAAGAAGAAGAAGTAGTAGTAGTAATAGAAGAAGAAGAAGAAGAAGAAGAAGAAAAAGAAGCAGACATAATACAAATAGAAGTAGAAGAAAACAACAAAAAGCATAGGAAGAAGATGAATAAGTTAAAGAATAAGATTACAAAGAAGTATATGAGGAACAAGGATATGAAGATGAAGACGAAGAAGAAGAAGGAGAAATAAAGATAAGAATAAGGAGAAGAAGAAGAAGAAGAAGTAGAAGAAGAAGAAGAAGGAGAAGAAGAAGAAGAAGAAGAATAAGAAGAATAAGAAGAAGAAGACATAGAAGAAAAAAAAGAAGAGGAAGAAGAAGAAGAAGAAGAGTAAGTAGAAGAATAAGATGAATAGGAAGACGAAGAAGAAGTAGAGGAAGAAGAAGAGGAAGAAGAACCTGGAGAAGAACAAGAAGAAGAAGAAAAATAAGACAAAGTAGAAGTTGATGAAAAAGAAGAACAAGAAGTAAAAGAAGGAGAAGAAGTAGAAGAAAAAGAAGAAAAGGAAGAGGAGGTAGAAGAAGAAGAGGAAGAAGCAAAAGAAGAAAAAGTAAAAGAAGAAGAGGAGGAAGAAGAAGAAGAGGAAGAAGAAGATGAAGAGGAGGAGGAAGAAGAAGAAGAAGAACAACAACAAGTAGAAGAAGAATAATAATAAGAAGAAGTAGGAGAAGAAGATGCAAAAGAAGTGGAAGAAGAAGTAGAAAAAGAAGAAGAAGAAGAAGAAGAAAAACAAGATGAAGAAGAAGAAGAAGAAGAAGAAGCAAAAGAAGAACAAGACGAAGAAGACGAAGTAGATGACAATGATGAGGAAGAAGAAGAGGAAAAGGAGAAGAAGATGAATAATAAGTAGACAAAGAAGTGGATGAAGCAGAAGAAGTGGTAGAAGAAGCAAAAGAAGAAGAAGAAGAAGAAGAAGAAGAAGAAGAAGAACTAGAGGAAGAAAAAGAAGAAGACGAAGAAGAAGTAGAAGAAGAAGAAGAAGAAGATCAAGAAGAAGATGAGGAAGAGGAAGAAGGAGAAGGAGGAGGAGGTGAAGAAGAAGAAGAAGAAGAAGAAGTAGAAGAATAAGAAGAAATAAAATAAGAAGTAGTGGGAGAAGTTGCAGAAGAAGAAGAAGAAGAAGAGGAAGAAGAAGAAGAAGAAGAAAGAAGAAGAAGAAAAAGAAGAAGTGGAAGATGAAGCAGAAGATGATAAAGAAAAAGAAGATGAAGAAGAGGAGCAAGGAGTAGAACCAGAATGTGTAGAAGATGAAGAAAAAAGGAAAGAAGAAGAAAAAGAAAAAGAAGATGAAGATGGAGAAGAAGAAGATGAAGAAGAAAAAGAAGAAGTAGATAATGTTAAAAAGGAGTATAAGTAAGGGGATGAAGAGGAATAAGAAAAGGAAGAAGAAGAATAAGAAGAATAAAAAGAAGCAGAAGAAGAAGAAGAAGAAGAAGAAGAAAAAGAAGAAGAAGAAAATGAAGTAAAAGGACAAGAAGTAGTAGTAGTAGTAGTATTAGAAGAAGAAGAAGAAGAAGAAGAAGAAGAAGTAGAAGAAGATTAAGATGAAGAAGAAGAAGAAGAAAAACTAGATGATAAATAAGCTACAGAATAAGAAAATGAGAAAGTAGAAGAAGAAAAAGAAGAAGTAGACAATGAAGAAGAAGAAGAAGAAGAAGTAGAAGTTGAAAAAAGGTGAGATGAAGAAGAAGAAAAAAATGAAGAAGAAGTAGAAGATGATGAAAAAGTAAAAGAATAAGAAGAATAGGAAAAAGAAGAAGTAGTAGTAGTAGTAGTAGTAGAAGAAGAAGAAGAAGAAGAAGATGAAAAAGAAGAAGAAGAAGAGGAAGTAGCAGTAAAATAAGAAGAAGAAGAGCAAAAGAAGAAGAAGTAGAAGAATAAAACGAAGAAGAGTATGAAGCAGAAGAAGAAGAAGAAGTCAAAGAAGAAGACGAAGAAGAAGAGGAATAAGAAGAAAAAGAAGAAGAAGAAGACGAGGAAGAAGTAGTTGAAGTAGAAGAAGTAAAAGAAGAACTAGCAGAAGAAGAAATAGAAGAAGAAGAAGACGAAGGAGAAAAAGAAATAAAAGAAGAAGAAGAAGAAGAATAAGATGAAGCAAATGAAGAGGAAGATGAAGATGAAGAAGAAGATGATGAAAAAAAAAGAAGAGGAAGAAGCAGAGGAAGAAGAAGAAGAAGTAGAAGAACAAGAAGAAGAAGAAGAAAAATAAGAAGAAGAAGCAGAAGAAGAAGAAGAAGCAGAAGAAGATGATGATGAAGAAGATGAAGCAGAAGAAGAGCAAGAAGTTGAAGAAGATGAAGAAGAAGAAAAAGAAGTGAAAGTAGAAGAAGAAGTAGGAGAAGGAGAAGAAGTGGAATAATAAAAAGAATAATAATAATGACAAGAAGGAGAGGAAAAAAGAGTAAAGAAAGAGAAGAAGGAGAAGAGAAACAAGAAGAAAAAGAAGCACAAAAAGAAGAAG
>JAIUJO010001473.1:115000-118105 GCA_023846275.1 Vanilla planifolia
AGAGGAAGAAGGAGATGAAAAAGGAAAACAGGAACGAGAAGAAGAAGGAGAAGAAGAAGATGATGATGATGATGATGATGATGATGAAGAAGGAAAAGAAAAAAAACTAGAGGAAGAAGAAGAAGAAGAAGAAAAAGAAGAAAAAGAAGAATTAAAAGAAGGAAAAGAAAACAAATAAGATGAAGAAGGACAAGAGGAAGCAGAGGAAGAAGAAGAAGAAAAAGAAGAAGTAAATGAAGATGAAGAAGAAGAAGAAGGAGAAGTAGTAGGAAGAGAAGTAGAAGTAGAAGAAGAAGAAGGAGAAGAAAAACAACAAGTAAAAGAAGAAGACGAAGGAGAAGAAAAGGAAGAATAAGTAGTGGAAGCAGTAGAACACGAAGAAGAAGAAAAAGAGGAAATAAAAGAAGAAGAAGAAGAAGATGAGGAAGAAGATGTAGTGGAAGAAAAAGATGTAGAAGAAGAAGACAAAGGGAAAGAAGAACAAGAAGAAGAAGAAGAAGAATATGAAGAAAAGGAAGAAGAAGATGAAGAAGTAGAAGAAGAAGAAGAGGAAGAGAAAGAAGATGTACAAGAAAAAGATGTGGTAGAAGAAGAAGAATAGGAAGGAGAAGAAGAAAAAGAGGAAGATGTAGATAAAGAAGCAAAAGAAATAGTCCAAGGAACAAGAAAAAGAAAAAGAAGAATAAAAAGTTGTAGTAGTAGTATTAGTAGTAATAGTAGTAGAAAGAATAAGAAGAAGAAGAGGAAAGAGAAGTAGAAGAAGAAGTAGAAGAAGAAGAAAGAGTACCAAAATAAGAGAAGAGGAGAAAAAAGAAGAAGAAGAGGAGAAAAAAGAAGAAAAGAAAAAGAAGAGTAAGAAGATAAAGAAGAAGAAGAAGAAGACGAAGAAGAAGAAGAAGAAGAAAAAGAAGAAGAAGAAGAAGAAGAAGAAGAAGAAGTAGTAGTAGTAGAAGAAGAAGAAGAAAAAGATGTAGAAGTGGTAGTAGTAGTAGTAGAAGAAGAAGAAGAAGAAGAAGAAGAAGAAGAAGAAGAAGAAAAGATGAAAAAGAAGAAAAGAAGAAGAGGAAGAAGAAGATGAAGTAGAAGAAGTAAAAGAAGAAGAAGAAAAAGAAGAAGAAGAAGAAGAAGAAGATGATGAAGAAGAAGTAGGAGAAGAAGATGAAGACAAAGAAGTAAAAGAAGAATAAGAAAAGAAAAAGTAGAAGAAGAAGGAGAAGAAGTAGAAGAAGAAGAAGAAGAAGAAGAAGAAGAAGAAGAAGTAGAGAAGTAAAAGAAGAAGAGGAAGAAGAAGGAATGGAAGAAGTAGAGAGAAGAAGAAGATGATGAAGAAGAAACAACAAGAAGAAGTAGTAGAAGCAAAAGAAGGTGGAGGAGAAAAATGAAGAAGAAGAAGAAAAAGAAGAAGAAGAACAAGGAGAAGAAAATGAACAAGAAGATGAAGAAGAAGAAGAAGATGAGAAAGAGGAAGGAGGGGAGAAAGTGGAAGAAGAGGAAGTCAAAGAAGAGTGAGTAGAAGATGTAGAGGCACATGAAGAAGAAAAAAGAAGAAAAAGAACAAGAAGATGAAGAAGAAGTGGAAGAAGAAGTAGGAGAAAAAGAAGAAGAAGAAGAAGAGGAAGACGAAAAAGAAGAAAAAAAGAAAAAGTTGTAGATGAAGAAGAAGTTGCAGTAGAAGAAGAATGAGGAGGTTAAGAATAATAATAATAATAATAATGAAGAGATGATGAAGAAGACAAATTAGAGAAGAAGAAGAAGAGGAAGAAAAAGTGGAAGAGAAAGAAGAGGAAAAAAAAGGAAGAAGAGGAAGTCGAAGAAGAGGGATAAGAAGAAGAAGAAGAAGAACAAGAAGAAGATGAAGAAGGAGAAGAAGAAGAAGAAGAAGAAGAAGAAGAAAAAGTGGATGAGGAAGAAACAAAGAAGATGAAGTAGAAGAAGAAGATGATTATGATGAAGAAGAAAGAAGAAGAAGAAGAAGAAGAAGAAAAAGAAGAAAAAGATAAAGAAAAGAAGAAGACAAAGAAGAGGAGGAAGAAGAAGAAGAAGAAGAAGAAGAGGAAGATGAGGAAAAAGAAGTAGAAGATGAAGTAGAAGAAGAAGAAGAAGAAGAGGAAGAAGAAGAAGACGAAGAAGAAAGGGTAGAAGAAGTAGTAGTAGTAGTAGTAGTAGTAGAAGAAGAAGTAGAAGAAGAATAAGAATAAAAGAAGAAGAAGAAGGAGGAGGAAGAGAAAGATGAAAAATGAAGAAGAAGAAGAAGAAGATGATGACTATGATGATGATGAAGAAGAAAGAAGATGATGAAGTGCAAGATGATGAAGAAGAAGAAGAAGAAGAAGATAGAAAAGAAGAAGGAAATGAAGAAGAAGAAGAAGAAGGTAAAGTATAACAAGAAGATAAAGAAGAAGAAAAAAACAAATAAGAAGAGGAAGAAGAAGAATAAGAAGGATAAGAAGAAGGAGAAGAGGAACAATAAGAAGAAGTTGAAGAAGAAGAAGAAGAGGAAGAAAAAGAAGAAAAAGAGCAAAAGAAGAAGTAGAAGAAGAACTAAGGGTAGAAGAAGAAAATGAAGAAGAATAAGAAGAAGTGAAGGAAGAAGTAGAAGAAGAAGAAGAAGAAGAAGAAGAAGAAAAAGATGAAGAAGAAGATGAAGATGAAGAAGAAGAACACCTAAAACTAGTAGAAGAAGAAGAAGAAGTAATAAAAGATGAAGAAGAAGAAGTAATAAAAGAAGAAGAAGAAGAAGAAGAAGAATAAGTAAAACAATAAGAAGAAGAAGAAGAAGAAGAATTAGAAGAAGAAAAGAAAAAGAAGAATAAGAAGAAGAAGTAGAAGTACAAGAAGAAGAAGATGATGATGAAGTAGAAGATGAAGTAGAAGAAGAAGAAGTAGAAAAAGATAAAAAAGAAGAAGTAAAAGAAGAAGAAGAAGAAGTAGATGAAGAAGATGAAGAAGAAAAAGATGAAGAAGAAGTAGAAGAAGAAGAAGAAGAAGAGGTAGAAGAAGAGGTAGAAGATGAAGAAGAAGTAGAAGAAGAAGAAGAGGAAGAAGAAGGATAATGAGAAGAATAAGAAGAAGAAAATGAAGAAGTTGTAGATGAAAAACAAGAAG
>JAIUJO010002261.1:12500-15000 GCA_023846275.1 Vanilla planifolia
GAAGAAGAAGGAGAAAAAGTAGAAGAAGAAGGGAGAAGATGAAGAAGAAGAAGTAGAAAAAGAAGAAGAGAAAGAAGAGAAAGAAGAAGAAGAAGGGTAAGAAGAAGAAGAAGAAGAAGAAGAAGAAGAAGTAAAAGAAGTAGAAGTAGAAGAAGAAGAAGATGAAGTGGTACAAGAAGAAGAATATAAGGAAAAAGATGTAGAAGATGAAGAAAAAGAAGAAAAAGAAAAGAAAAAGTAGAAGAAGAAGAAAGAGAAGAAGAAGAAGAATAAGAAGTAGAAGATGTGGAAGAAGAATAAGAAGAAGAAGAAGAAGAAGAAGAAGAAGACAAAGAAAGTATATGATGATGGAGAAGAAATAGTAGATGTAGAAGAAGAAGAAGAGATGATGAAAAAGATGAAGAAGAAGGAGAAGGAGAAGAAGAAGAAGAAGAAGAAGTTGAAGTAAAAGAAGAAGTAGAAGATAAAGAAGAAGAATAACTAGAAGAAGAAGGAGGGGAAGAAGAAGGTGAACAAGGAGAAGAAGAAGAAGAAGAAGAAGAATAAAACAAAGACATAAAGAAGAAGAAGAAAAGGAAGAACAAGAAGGAGAAGAAGAGGAAGAAGAAGATAAGAAAGAAGAAGAAGAAGAAGAAGAAGTAGAAGTAGAAGAGGAAGACAATAAAGAAGAAGAAAAAGAAGTAGTAGAAGATGATGATGAAGAAGAAGTAGAAGTAGAAGAAAAAGAAGAAGAAGAAGAAGAAGAAAAAGATGTAAAAGAAGTAGAAGAAGAAAAAAAGATGAAGAAGAAAAAAATGATGATGAAGAAGAAGGAGAAGAAATAGAAGAAGAAGAAGAAGAGAAAAGGAAGAAGAAGAACAGGAGGAAGAAGAAGAGAAGACATAGAAGAAGAAGAAGAAAAAGAAGAAGAGGAGGAAAGAAAAGAAGAAGAAGAAGAAGAAGATGAATAAGAAGAGGTGGTAATGAAGAAGAATAAGAGGAAGAAGGAGATGAAGAAGAAGAAGTAGCCAAAGAAGAAGAAGAAGAAGAAGAAGAAGTAGAAAAAGAAAGAACAGGAAGAAGAAGAAGATGAGAAGAAGAAGAAGAAAAAGTAGAAAGAAGAAGAAGAAGAAGAATAAGAAGTAGAAGCAGAAGAAGAAAAAGAAGAAAAAGAATACAAAGAAGAAGTAGATGATAAAGTAGAAGAAATAGTAGAAGTAGAAGAAGAAGAAGAAGATGATGAAGAAGATGACAAAGAAGAAGAAGAAGAAGAAGAAGATGAAGAAGAAGAAGAAGAAGATATTAAAGAATAAGTAGGAGGAGAGGAGAAGAAGAAGGAGAACAAACAGAAGAAAAGAAGAAGAAGAAAAGAAGAAGAAGAAGAAGAAGAAGAAGATGATGATGATGATGAAGAAAAAAAGAAGAAAAGAAAGAACAGAAGGACAAGAAGAAGAAGAAGATAATAAAGAAGAAGAAGAAGAAGAAGTAGAAGAAGAAGGAGAAGGAAGGAGAAGAAGAGGAAGGCGAGAAAGAAGATGAAGAAGAAGAAGTAGAAGTGGGAGAAGTAGAAGCAAAAGAAGAAGAAGAAAAAAGAAGAAGAAGAGGAAGATGAAGAAGAAGAAAATGATGAAGTAAAATAAGAAGAAGAAGAAGAAGAAGTAGAAGAAGAAGAGGAAGTAGAAGAAGAAAAAAAGAATACGAAAGTGGAAGAAGAAGTATATGATGATGATGAAGAGGAAAAAAGAAGAATAAGAAGAAAAAGAAGAAGAAGAAGAAGAAGGTGAAGAAGAGGAAGAAGTAGAAGAAAGAGAAGAAAAAAGAAGAAGTAGCAGATGACGATGATGATGATGATGATGATGAAGATGTGATGAAGAAGAATAAGAAGATAAAATAGAAGATGAAGAAGAAGGAGAGGAGAAGAAGTAGACGAAGAAGAAGAATAAAAATAAGAAGACGACGATGAGAAAGAAGAAGAAGAAATGAAGAGAAGTAGAAGAAGGAGAAGAAGACAAAGTGCAAAAAGAAAAAGAAAAAGAAGAGGAAGAAGAGGAAGTAGTAGAAGTAGAAGATGTTGAAGAAGACAAAGAAGAAAAATAAGAGGAAGAAGAGGAAGAAGAAGAAGTAGTAGTATTAGTAGCAGAAGATGTAGACAAGGAAGAATTAGTAGAAGAAGTCGAAGAAGAAGAAGAATAAGAGGTGGTAGAGAAGAAGGAGGCAGAGGAGGAGGAGTAGGAGGAGAAGAAGAAGAGGAAGAAGATGAAGAAGAAGAAGAACAAGGAGTTGTAGAAGAAGAAGAAGAAGAAGAGGTAGAAGAAGTAGAAGCAGAAAAAGGAGAAGAAGAAGAAGAAGAAGAGGAAAAGAAGAAGAAGATTATGAAGAAGAAGAAGAAGAAGAAGAAGAATAGAAAGAAGAAGGAAAAGAAGATGATGATGATGGGGAAGAAGAACAAGAAGAAGTTGGAGAAGAAAAAGAGGTAGAAGAAGAAGAAGAAGAAGAAGGGGAAGATGAAGAATAATAAATG
>JAIUJO010002261.1:37500-42500 GCA_023846275.1 Vanilla planifolia
GAAGAAGAAGGAGAAGAAGAAGAGGAAGAAGAAGTGGAAGAGGAAGAGGAAGCATAAGAAGAAGAAGAGAAAGAAGAGGAAGAACAAGAAGAAGGAGAGGAAGATGAAGAAGATGAAGAAGAAGATGATAAGGAAGAAGAAGAAGAAGAAAAGGAAGAAGAAGAAGAACAAGAACAAGAAGAAGAAGAGGAAGAAGAAGAACAAAAAGAAGAGAAAGAAGAAGAAGAAGAAGAAGAAGAAGAAGAAGAAACGAAGTAGAAGGAGAAGAAAAAGAAGATGAAGAAGAAAAGAAGAAGAAGAACAAGAAAAAGATAAAGAAGAAGAAGGAGAGGAAGTAGAGGAAGAAGAAGAAGAAGAAGAATAGAAAGAAGAAGAAGAAAAAGAAGAAGAAGAACACGAACATGAAGAAGAACAACAAGAATATGTTGAAGAAGAGAAAGAAGAAGAAAAAGAAGAAGAATACAGAGAAGAAGAGAAAGAAGAGAAGAAGAAGAAGTAGTAGAAGTAGAAGAAGAAGATGATGAAGGAGAAGAAGAACGACAAGAAGAAGGTGAAGAAGAAGAAGAAGAAGAATGAGAAGAGGTAGAAGAAGAAGAGGAAGAAGTAGAAGAATAAGAATAAGAATAAGACTAAGAAGAAGAAGAAGTGAAAGAAGATGTAGAAGAAAAAGAAGAAGATAAAGAAGAAAAATAAGAAGATAAAGAAGAAAAATAAGAAGAAGAAAAGGAAGTAGAAGAAAAATAAGAAGAAGAAGAAGAAGAAGAAGAAGACGAAGAGGAAGAAGAAGAGCAAAATGAATAATAATAATAACAAGAAGAAGAAGAAAAAGAAGAAGAAGAAGAAGAAGAAGAAGAAGAAGAACAAGATAAAGAAGAAGAAGAAGAAGAATAAGAAGAAGATGAAGAAGAGGAAGTAGAAGAAAAAGAAGAAGGAGAAGAAGGAAAGGAAGAAGAAGAAGTAAAGGAAGTAGAAGAAGAAGAAGAAGAAGACGAAGAGGAGGAAGAAAAAGAAGAAGAAGAAGAAAAAGAAGAAGAAAAAGAAGAAGAAGAAGAAGAAGAAGAAGAAAAACAAGAAGAAGAAGAAGATGAAGATGAAGAAAAGGCAAAGAAGGAGAAGAAGCAAAAGAAGAAGAAGAACAAAAAGAAGAAAAAGATGAAGAAGACGGAGAAGAAGGAGAAGAAGCAAAAGAAGAAGAAGATGAAGAGGAAGAAGTACAAGAAGAAGAAGAAGAAGAAAACAAGAACAATAATAGGAAGAAGAAGCAAAAGAAGAAGAAAAAGATGGTGATGGAGACGGGTAAGAGGAAGAAGAAGAAGAAGAGGAAGAAGAAGAAGAAGAAGAAGAAGAAGAAGAGGTAGAAGAAGAGAAGAAGAGAAAGAAGAAAAAGAAGTAGAAGAGGATGATGAAAAAGAAGAAGAAGATGACAAGGAAGTAGAAGAAGAAGAAGAAAAAGAAGAACAAGAAGTAGAAGAAGAAGAAGAAAATGAAGAAGAAGAAGAAGAAGAAGAACAGGGAGGAGGAGGAGGAGGAGAAGGAGATGCAAAAGAAGAAGAAGAAGAAGAAGGAGAAGAAAAAAAAGAAGAAAAAGAAGAAGAAGATGAAGTAGAAGAAGAAAAAGAAGAAGAAGAAGATGAAGAAGTGGAAGAAGAAGAAGAAGTCGAAGTTGTAGTAGCAGAAGATGAACATGAACAAGAAGAAGAAGAGAAAGAAGAAGAAGAAGATAAAGAAGAAGATGAAGACGACGAAGAAGAAGAAGAAGATTATTAGGAGGAAGAAGATGAAGATGAAAAAGAAGAAGGAGAAGTAGAAGTAGAAGAAGAAGAACAACAATAACAACAACAACATTAAAAAGAAGTAGAGGAAGAAGTGGAAGAAGAGAAAGAAAAAAAAGAACAAGAAGAAGAAGAAGACAATGAAGAACATGAAGAAGAAGAAGAAGAAAAAGCAGTAGAAGTAGAAGAAGAAAAAGAAGAAGAAGAACAAGAAGGAGAGGAACTAGAAGAAAAAGAAGAAGAAGAAGAAAAGAGGATGAAGAAGAAGAAGCAAAAGTAGGAGAAGTAAAAGAAGTTGAAGATGAAGAAGAATAAGAAGAAGTAGCTGAAGAAGAAGGAGAGGAAGTAGAAGAAGAAGAAGAAGAAGAAGTAGAAGATGAAGAAGAAGAAAAGGAAGAAGAAGAAGTGGAACAACAAAGAGAAGAAAGAAAAGAAGAAGAATAAGAAGGGGAAGAAGAAGAAGAAGAGCCAAAAAAAGAATATAAGAAGAAGGAGATGAAGAAGAAGTAGTAATAATAGAAGAAAGAGGAGGAGGAGGAGGTGAAGTAGAAGAAAAAAAAGATAAAGAGGAAGAAGTAGTAGAAGATAAGAAAGAAGAAGACGAAATGAAAGAAGATGAAGAAGAAGAAGACAATGTGGAAGAAGAAGAAGAAGAAGTAGAAGAAGAAGAAGAATAAGAAGAAGAAGAAGAAAAATAATAATAAGAAGAAGAAGAACATAAAGAAGAAGAAGAAGAAGAAGAAGAACAAGAAGATGAAGAGGATGAAGAAGAAGAAGATGAAGAAGAGGAAGTAGAAGAAGAAGAAGAAGAAGAAGAAGAAGAAGAAGTTGAAGAAGGAGAAGAAGAAGAAGGAGAAGAAGAAGAAGAAGAAGAAGAAGAAGATAAAGAAGAAGAAGAAGAAGGAAAGGAAGAAGTAAAGGAAGAAGGAGAAGTATTAGAGAAGAAGAAGATTAGTAGGAATAAGAAGAAGAAGAAGAAGAAGAAGAAGAAGAAGTAAAAGACAAAGAAGAAGATGAAGAAGAAGAATAAGAAGAAGAAGAAGAAGATAAAGAAGAAGAAAAAAAACAAGAAGAAGATGAAGATTAAAAAGAAGAAGAAGGAGAAGAAGAAGAAGAAGATGAACGGGAAGAAGAAAAAACAGAAGAAGAGGAAGGGGAAGAAGAAGAAGAACAAGATGAAGAAAATGATGATGAAGAAAAGACGAAGAAGGAGAAGAAGCAAAAGAAGAAGAAGAAGACAAACAAGAAGAAGAAAAAGGTGAAGAAGGAGAATAAGCAAAAGAAGAAGAAGAAGTCGAAGAAGAATAAGAAGAAGAAGAAGAACTAGAAGAAAGAGAGGATGATGGCAAAGAGGAAGAAGGAGAAGAAGAAGAGGAAGAAGAAGAAGAATAAGAGGAGGAAGTGGAAGAAGAAGAAGAAGAAGAGGAAGAAGAAGAAGAAGCAGAAGAAGAGGAAGAAGAAGAAGATGAAAAAGAAGAAGAAGAGGAGGAAGAAGAAGAAGTAGAAGAAAAAGAAGAAGAAGGAGAAGTAGAAGAAGAAGAAGAAGAAGAAGAAGAAAACAAAGAAGAAGAAGAAGAAGGAGAAGAAGAAGAAGAAGACGAAGAAGTAGAAGAAGAGGAATAATAATAATAATAATAATAATATGACGAAGAAGAAGATGGAGAAGAAGGAGTAGTGTAAGAAGAGGAATAAGAAGAAGCAGAAGAAGAACGAGAAGAAAAAAAAGAAGAGGAAGAAAAAGAAGAAAATGAAGAAGAAGAAGAAGAAGAAGATAAAGAAGAAGAAGAAAAAGAAGAAGAAGAAAAAGAAGAAGGAGAAGACGAAAATGAAAAAGAAGAAGAAGAAGATGATGATGAAGATGAAGAAAAGGCAAAGAAGCAGAAGAAGCAAAAGAAGAAGAAGAAGGAGAATAAGAAGAAGAAGAAAATGAAGAAGAAGGCAAAGAAGGAGAAGAAGCAAAAAAGAAGAAGAAGAGGTTGAAGAGGAAGAAGTATAAGAAGAAGAAGAAGACCAAGAACAAGAATAATAAGAAGAAGAAGAAAGAGAAGAAAAAGATGGTGATAAAGAAGGGTAAGAAGAAGAAGAAGAAGATGAAGAATAAGAAGAAGAAGAAGAAGAGGATGGAGAAGAGGTAGAAGAAGAGGAAGAGGAAGATGATAAGGAGGAAGAAGAGGAAGAATTAAAAGTAGAAGAAGAAGAAGAAGTAGAAGTAGAAGAAAAAGAAAATGAAGAAGAAGAAGTAGAAGAAGAAGAAGGAGGAGGAGGAGAAGAAGAAGCAAAAGAAGAAGAAGAAGAAGAACAAGATGAAGAAGAAGAAGAAGAAGAAAAAGAAGAAGAAGATGATGTAGGAGAAGAAAAAGAAGAAGAAGAAGATGAAGAAGTTAAAGAAGAAGAAGAAGTAGAAGTAGTAGTAGCTGAAGATGAACAAGAAGAAGAAGAAGAAGAAGAAGAAGAAGATGATGGAGAAGAAGAAGATGAAAAAGAAAGGAAGAAGAAGAAGAAGTAGAAGAGGAAGAGCAACTACAAGAAGAAGAAGAAGAAGATGAAGTAGTAGTAGAAGAAGAAGAAAAAGAAAAAGAAGAAGATTATGAGGAGGAAGAAGATCAAGAAGAAAAACTAGAAGAAGAAGAAGTAGAAGTAGAACAAGAAGAAGAAGAACAACAACAACAACATGAAAAAGAAGAAGAGGAAGAAGAGGAAGAAGAAGAAAAAGAAGAAGAAGAAGAAGAAGACGAATAAGAACAGGAAGAAGAAGAAGAAAAAGAAGTTGAAGTAGTAGAAGAAGAACAAGAAAAAGAACAAGAAGGAGAGCAGCTAGAAGAAAAAGAAGAATAAGAAGAAGAAGAAGAACAAGAAAAAGTGGAGGAAGAAGATGAAGAAGAAGTAGGAGAAGTAAAAGAAGTGGAAGATGAAGAAGAATAGGAAGAAGATGCTGAAGAAGAAGGAGAGGAAGTAATAGAAGAGGAAGAAGAAGAAGAAGAAAATGAAAAAGAAGAAGAAGATAAAGAAGCAGAAGAAAAAGAAGAAGGAGAAGACGAAAATGAAAAAGAAGTAGAAGAAGAAGATGATGATGAAGATGAAGAAAAGGCAAAGAAGCAGAAGAAGCAAAGAAGAAGAAGAAGGAGAATAAGAAGAAGAAGAAAATGAAGAAGAAGGCAAAGAAGGAGAAGAAGCAGAAGAAAAAGAAGAAGAGGTTGAAGAGAAAGAAGTACAAGAAGAAGAAGAAGA
>JAIUJO010002261.1:57500-62500 GCA_023846275.1 Vanilla planifolia
AGAAGAAGAGGAAGAAGAAGTTGAAGAAGAAGAAAAAGAAGAAGAAGAATAAGAATAAGAAGAAGTTTAAGAACATGAAGAAGAAGAAGAAGAAGAAGAAGTTGAAGAAGATGGAGAAGAAGAAGATGATGAAGATGACGATGAAGAAGAAGAAGATGAAGACAAAGAACTAGAAGAAGAAGAAGATGGAGAAGAACAAGTAGTGGAAGAAGAGAATGTAGAAGAGGAATAAGAAGTGGAAGAAGAAGAAGAAGAAGAAGGAGGAGAAGAAGAAGCAAAAGAAGAAGAAGAAGAAGATGATGACAAAGAAGAAGATGAAGAAGAAGTAGAAGAAAAAAGGTGAAGATGAAGAGAAATATGAAGAAGAATAAAAGGAAGAAGTAGAAGAAGAAGAAGAAGAAGAAGAAAAAGAAGAACGAGAGGAAGAAGAAGAAGAAGAACAAGAAGAAGAAATAGACGAAGAAGAAGAAGAAAAGGAAAAAGAAAAAGAGGAAGAAGACTAAAATAAAGAAGAAGTAGATTGTCAGACTGCATGGGATTCCCCGATCTATTATTTCTGACAGAGATGCCAAGTTCACATCACAGTTTTGGAGGAGCTTACACACTGCCATGGGTACACAGTTGAAGTTCAGTACTGCTTATCATCCTCAGATAGATGGACAGTCTGAGCAGACTATTCGGACCTTGGAGGATTTGCTACGCCTGAGCATACAGACTTACTCAGCAGATTGGGCCATACGGTTACCCTTGGTAGAATTTGTGTATAATAACAGTTTTCAGGCATCGATTTGTATGGCACCTTACGAGGCACTGTATGGACGTCGGTGTAGATCTCCTCTTTGTTGGGAGGAGGGTGATTCCAGGAGAGTGTGGGGACCCCAGATTGTGGAGGAGATCGCAGCGGAAGTCAAGTTATTGCAGGACAGATTACATACTATGCAAGATCGCCAGACGAAATATTATGATCCTTAGCATAGATCTGTTGAGTTCTCTGTGGGAGATAGGGTATTCCTGAAGATCAGTCCTATGCGAGGTCTATTCAGGTTTGGCAAGTCTTCTAAGCTTCGACCTCGTTACATTGGACCCTATCCTATTCTGGAGAGGATTGGTGAAGTGGCTTACAGGTTGGCACTTGCTGAGCATCTGATTGGGATTCACAATATGTTTCATGTTTCGAATCTCAAGAGATATGTGCCAGATCCTTCTCATTGTATCGGTGATGATCTTCCTGGTTTGCAAGTGGCACCAGATTCTTCTTATGTGGAACTGCCAGTTCGCATCCTCGAGGAGAGCAGCAGGCAGCTGAGGAACAGGTCGTTTCCTATGGTCAAGGTTCTGTGGAATAGACATGACGAAAGGGAGGCAACCTGGGAGCTAGAGCAGGATGTTGCAGAAAAGTGGCCAGAACTTCTTGCTGAATTTCGAGGGCGAAATTTCTGATAAGGTGGGGAGATTGTTATACCCGATAAAATATTATATGTTTAATCTTCAATAATTCAATTGTGGCTTGGATGATTTCAGATCGACAGTAGGATGAGCCAGGAGCTCAATTGGAGGCTATTGGAATTTCTGAAATTTTTTGGGGATTTTTCGGAGCATCGAGATTTTTTTTAAAAACCGGAATTTGGTTTTTTTTGTACCGCGCGTGAACCGGACTGGAGCGGTTCAGCGAAGGCGGGGCGGTTCGCCGAGGTGCGTTTGCGCGTGCGTTTGGATAAGCCGCGGATAAGCGGATCGGACGGGCGAGATCAGCGGTGGAGATTAACCGGCTGATCGGGTGTTAAGCGGCGTTTTTGGAAGGTCAACCGGCGCTCAATGGGTCTTAACGGGTTGATCGGGTGTTAAGCGGCGTTTTTGGAAGGTCAACCGGCGCTCAATGGGTCTTAACGGGTTATTACCAGTTTAAGCCGGGTATTTAACCTAAACTGTTCGGCTGTTAGGGTTTCGAACGGCGGCTAGAGGCGAGGTGTTCGCGGCGAACGGCGGTACTTTCCGGCAGCCTTCCAAAGGGCTTTTGGTACCTGGAGGTTCGCGGGACAGAGGCGAGCATTTTGGTACCGGTTTCGTTCGGCGAGGAGCTGCGGTTGATCGCGTGCGAGCTTCACCGTCGCCGGCGAGCAAGGTAGGAAAGTCAGATTTAAATTAGTTATTTAGTAGAAATTAAAAGCATGGAATATTTTGCTTAATGAACACAAGCATGTGGATGAAAAATCGGACTTAGTTGAATGCTAATCTGCGTCTTTTACAAATTTTGGATTTTCTGGAAAATTTCCCATTTCGCCGAAAAATTTAGTTAATGCTTAGGAACATGTTAGGGATTTGTATTATCAATGTTGCCATTGAATTAGTTAATTAATTGTTGGATTAATCTTAAATCTCACAATACGGTAATGGCGTACGGGCGAACTCCTTCGGCGGAAATTTTGAATGAACCTTAGAAATTAGTGGCATTATTGAAACATTAGGATAGTACGAACATCGGATTTTGTTTCTCCTTGTTCGCGTTTGCCGGAAATCGACGGAAGGATTGTATTGGTCGGCGATTACGTCGGTTAGGGTTCGCGGGCGTCGGACCGAGGAAGGAGAAGGGTTTAGATTAATTACGAATTTATTTAAGTAATTAATGGTATTTATATAATATTTATTAGTAATTATATTTATTTAAGCATCGACCGATTAACGGATTATTAAGGAATTTGGTTCGGCTGGTGTCGCGGTTCAGCGCGAGGTTTCCGAACCAGCAGCGAAAACCGGTTCAGCAGGATTCGGCGCGGATGAACGGCGCTGAGGAAAATTTAATTCGGAAATTAATCCGAATTTTCGGAAAAAGGATATATGTGGAATTTAAATTTTATTCGGAAATTTATTCCGAATTTCGGAAAATGGATAAAGGGCGGAAATTGATTTTTTTGAATTTAAAAATTTCCTGAAGTGAGAAAAGGTGATTTTTAGAAATCACGTAGCCAAGTTGAAATTGACTGTTGGAAATTACCCATAAATTCAGTGCAGCTGGATTAGTTGGAAGGAAGTGTGACACTTGGGTGCTACCAGAATAGTCAGAATTTTGGTACAGTTTGTGTTGCTTGGATGGCAATGACATGGATTGAGTCAGTTTACTCAATGTTGGCATATTTCATGGATTGGCATATTGGACCGAAATACTATAGGCCCTATATGATGTTTTAGGGTAGTTGTGGTAGGTAACTGTGTGGTACAGACTTAGCTTCCACAGTATACATGTGGACTGGTATGCGCCTTGTTGTATCTGGACACATGTTGCCGAATCTTGGAGTTAGAGCTTGGCAATGACTGTAGGGGTGTGGCTTCTATGGAAATTGTTGGGAGAGGACTTCTTGGGACGGTGGTTGAGTCGATCTCTTCTGGTCCATGAGTGTAGGCCTGCGCGCCTGAGAGTGGTAGTGGTAGGGGTGACTCGCCGTGGCTAGCCAAGTGTGTAGGCCTGTGTGCCTGAGGGTGGCAGGGGTGTCTCACGTTGGCTAGAGATCTATGTGACTGGTTCTGTCTATAGTCTCCAGAAGATTGATTGACGAGAGACGTTGCAGTGTCGGGTGCTAGGCGTTGTGATGCGTGCGCAGAGATGGGCGTGTCCTACTGGCATGCCTTGCTTAGGTGCCATGCGTGCGCAGAGATGGGCGTGTCCCGCTGGCATGCTGCCTGGGAGCACAAAGGAGAGCTACTCTGGTGTGACTGGGGGTGACTGTGGTTGGTCAGAGTCTGGGACTGAGAGTGCCTTTCCACCCTACATTGTTATGCTGTATTTCTATACTCTTGCTATTATCCTTCTCTTGCATGAGAGTTTTTTTTACTAGCTGTCTTTCCTACTGGGCGTAGCTCATTCATTTATTATCTATATTTTTCCAGTGGCTCGGCATACTTGACGCCACCCGGCTTTAGGTGGGATCGTGATCAGTAGGCTAGTGGACGAGATTTGATTTGTGATTTTCTGAGACATTCTGGTTAGTTGATTGTTGCTGTTGGATGTATTCAGTGAGACTGTTATTCTTATGTCTTTAATTATGTGAGGGTGATTCTGACTCATGTACTCGGATGGATGATGTGGTATTTCATGGACTGTGATTTTCATATGAGTTACATTTTTATACACTATCTTATTTTCTATCTTGACGGTATGGTGTGTGGAGCGCCATTTCATATCGGTGGATATTATATATTTTTTTTGTTGATGGTGAGGTCATTACATGACTATGGAACTTAACCTTGGGGGTTCAGACTTCTATTAGATCGGTTCTCCTACCGGTATGGGTTAGGAGTATTGGGTCTAGTAGGAGTAACATTGCACGAGTTCATCAGTTAATTGAGGAGTCATGAACCTGATTTGACGGTGTGCCCGGGAGATGGGATCCACATAGTTAAGGAAAGTAGGTGTGTAATGATGTGTTATATCCTATGTTTTTCGTAGGCTACTCAGGTTGGTATGGGACGATCTGAGCTGTCTATATGTAAAAAAAAAAAAAAAAAAAAAAAAAAAAAAAAAACTGGGGTGTAACTTAGATAAAGTAGATGATTATGAAGAAGTAGAAGAAGAAGAAGGAGAAGAATAAGAAGAAGAAGCAAAAGAAGAAGAAGGATCATAAGAAGAAAATTAAGAAGAAGAAGAAGAAAAAGTAGAAGAAGAAGAAAAAGATAAAGAAGAATTGAAAGAAGAAGAAGAAGAAGAATAGGATGAAGAAGAGGAAGAAGAAGAAGAATAAGTGGGAAAAAGAAAAGTGGAAGTTGAAAAAGATGATGGAGTAAAAGAAGAAGAAGAAGAAGGAGAAGGAGCATGATCACAAGAAGAAGATGTAGAGAAGAAGAGACAGAAGAAGAATTAGAAGAAGTAGTAGAAGGAGAAGAAGAAGAAAAGGATGAAGAAGAAGTAGTAGAAGAGGAAGAAGACAAAGAAGAAGAAGAAGATGATGAAGAGGAAGAGGAAGAATAAGAGGAACAAGATGAAGAAAAAGAAGAAGAAGAAGTAAGGG
>JAIUJO010002261.1:85000-87500 GCA_023846275.1 Vanilla planifolia
ATAGGAAGAAGAAGAAGAAGAAGAAGAAGATGATGATGATGATGATGAAGAAGAAGTGAAAGAAGAAGATGTAGAAGAAGAATAAGAGAAGGTAGAAGAGAAGGTAGAAGAAGAAGTGGAAGAAGAAGTGGAAGAAGAAGAGGAAGAAGAAGGAGAAGAAAAAGAAGAAGAAGAAGAAGAGGAGGAGGAAGAAGAAGAAGAGGAAGAAGATGAAGAAGAAGACAAAGAAGAAGAAGTAGATTAATAATAAGAGGAAGGGGAAGAAGAAGAAGAAGAAGATGATGATGAAGAAGAAGTAGAAGAAGTAGAAGAAGAAGAAGAAGAAGAAGAAGTGGAAGAAGAAGCATAAAGAGAAGAAGAAGAAGGTAAAGATCATGAAGAAGAAGAAGACAAAGAAGAAGAAGAATAAGAAGAAGAAGAAGTAGAAGAAGAAGAAGAAAAATAAGAAGTAGAAGAAGAAGAACAACAAGAAGAAAAAGAAGAAGGAGAAGAAAAAGAAAAAGAAGAAGCAGAAGATGAAGAAGAGCAAAAAGAAGTACAAAGTGGATCAAAAGGAGAATAAGTTGAAGAAGTAGAAGAAGAAAAAGAGGAAGAAAAATGGGTAGAAGAAGAAGAAGAAGAGGAAGAAGAAGATGATGAAGAAGAAGATGAAGAATAACAAGTAGAAGAAGAAGAACAAGAAGAAGAAGAAGGAGATAAAGAAGAAGAAGATGAACATAAAGAAGTAGAAAGTGGATCAAAAGGAGAACAAGAGGAAGAAGAAGAAGAAGAAGAAAAACAGGAAAAATATGAGAAGAAAAAGAAGAAGACAAAGAAGACAAAGTAGTAGTAGAAGTAGAAGAAGAAGATGATGATGATGATGATGATGAAGAAAAAGAAGTAGAAGAAGAAAAAGATGTAGAAGAATAAAAGAAAAAAAGAGGACAAAGAAGAAGAAGAAGATGAAGAGGATGAAAAATAAGAATAAGAAGAAGAAGAAGAAGAAGAAGATGAAGAAAAGGAAGAAGAAGAAGAAAAACAACAAGAAGAAGAGAAGTAGGAGAAAAAGAAGAACAAGAAAGTAAATGAAAAGTAGAAGAAGATGAAGGAGAAGAAGAAGAACAAGAAGAAGAAGAAGAAGAAAAAGAGGAAGAAGATGAAGAAAAGGAAGAAGAAGAAGAAGACGATAAAGAGGAAGAAGTAGCGAAGTTGAAGTTGAAAAATAAGAAGAAGATGAAGAAGATGATAAGGAGGAGGAGGAGGAAGAAGAAGAAGAAGAAGAAGTAGAAGTCGAAGAAGAACAAGCAAAGGAAGATGAAGAAGTAAAAGAAGAAGTAGAAGAAGAAGAAGAAAAAGAGGAATAGGAAGAAAAAGTAAGGGAAGAAGAAGAAGATGAAGAGGAGGTGGAGAAGAAGATGATGAAGAAAAAGAAGAAGAACAAGTGGAAGAAGAGGGAGCAAAAGAAAAAGGAGAAGATGAGGAAAGATAAGAAGGAGAAGAAGAAGAACAAGAAGAAGTAGAGAATAAGAAGAAGAAGAAGAAGAAGAAGAAGAATAAGAAGGAGAAGAAAAAGTTGAAGAAGAAGAAAAAGAAGATGTATAAATAGGAGAAGAAGAAGAAGAAGAAGAAGAAGAAGAAAAAGAATAGGAATAAGAAGGAGAAGAGGAAGGTGAAGGAGAAGGAGAAGGAGAAGAAGAAGAAGAAGGAGAAGAAGAAGATGACGATAACAATGATGATGATGATGAAAAAGATGATGAATAAGGAGATGAAGAAGAATAATAAGAAGAAGAGGAGGAAGAAGAAGCAGATTATGATGATGAAGTAAAAGAAGTAGAAGAAGAAGGAGAAGAAGAAGAAGGAGAAGATCATGAAGAATAGTAAGGGGAAGGAGAAAAAAAAGAAGAAGAAGAAGTTGATGAAGGACAAGAAGAAGAAGAAGAAGAAGAAGAAGAAGATGTGGATGTAGAAGTAGTAGAAGAAGAAGAAGAGGAACAAAAAGAGGAAGAAGAAGAAGAAGAAGGAGATGAAGAGGAAAGGAAAAACAAAAAGAAGAAGAAGAAGAAGATGATGAAAAAGAAGAAGAAGAAGAAGAACAAGAACAAGAAGAGGAGGAAGATGGGAAAGAAGAGGAATAATAAAAATAATAATAATAAGAAAATGAAGTAGAAGATGTAGAAGAGAAAGAAGAAGAACTAGAGGATAAAGAAGAAGAAGAAGAGGAAGTAGAAGAAGAAGGAGGAGGTAGAGGATCACAAGAAGGAAAAGATGAAGATGGAGAAGTTGAGGAAGAAGAAGAAGGAGAAGAAGAAGAAGAGGAAGATGTGGAAGAAGAAGAAGAAGAACAAGAAAAAGAGAAAAGATGAAGAGGAACAAGAAGAAGGAGAAGAAGTATCAGAATAAGAAGAAAAAGAAGAAGTGGAAGAAGAATAAGAAGAAAAAGAAGAAGAAGATGAAGTCGAAGAAGACGAAGAAGATGAAGTAGAAGAAGAAGAACTTCAAGAACAAGAAGAAGAACAAGAAG
>JAIUJO010002261.1:95000-100000 GCA_023846275.1 Vanilla planifolia
AGCCGAAGAAGAAGAAGACGAAGAAGAAGAAGAAGAAGAAGAAGAAGAAGAAGAAGAAGGGGAAGAAGAAGAAGGAGAAGGAAAAGAAGAAGAAGAGGAAGAAGGGGAAAGAGAAGAAGAAAAGAAGAAGAAGAGGAAGAAGAACTGGAAGGAGAAGAAGAACATGGTGATGACAATGATGATGATTATGAAAAAGATGATGAAGAAGAAGAATAAGAAGAAAAAGGAGAAGAAAAAGAAGAAGATGAAGAAGAAGAACAAAAAGATGTAGAAGAACAAGAGGAGGAAGAAGAAGTAGAAGATGAAGAAGAAAAAGAAGGAGAACTTGAAGAAGTAGAAGAAGAGGAAGAAGAATAAGAAGAAGAAGAAGAAGAAGGGGAACAGGAAGAAGTAGAAGAAGAAGAAGAAGAAGAAGTAGAAAAAGTAGAAATAAAAGAAGAAGAAGAAGAAGAGGAAGAAGAAGAAGAAGAAGAGGAAGAAGAAGAAGAAGAAGAAGTGGAAGAAGAAGAAGAAAAACAAGAAATAAAAGGCAAAGAGGAAGAAGAAGAAGAAAAAGAAGAAGAAGATGAAGAATGCGAAGAAGAAGATGAGAAAGAAGAAGAAGAGAAAGAAGAAGAGGAAGAAAAAGAAGAAAAAAAAGAAGGAGAAGAGGAAAAATGGAAAGAAGAATAAGTAGAAGAAGAAGTAATAGAAGCCGAAGAAGAAGAAGAAGAAGAAAGGGATGTAGGAGATGTAAAAGAGGATGAAGAAGAAGAAGAGAATGAAGAACAGGAAGATGAAGAAGTAGAAGAAGAAAAAGAAGAAGAGGAAGGAGAAGAAGGAGGAGGAGGAGAAGGATCACAAGAAGAAAAAGAAGAAGGAGATGTAGCAGAAGAAGAAGGAGAAGAAGAACAGGAGGAAGAAACGAAAGAAGAAGAAGAAGAAGAAGAAGAAGAAGAAGACGAAGAAAAAGAAGAAGATGAAGAAAAATAATAATAAGAAGAAGAAGAAGAAGAAGAAGAAAAAGTAGAGGAAGAAGAAGAGGAAGAATAAGAAGGAGAAAAAGAAGAAGAAGAAGAGGAAGAAGAAGAAGAAAATGAATAAGAAAGGGAAGTATAAAAGAAGAAGAAGAAGAAGAAGAAGAAGAAGAAGGAAAAGAAGAAGAAAAAGAAGGAGAGGAAAAAGAAGAAGTGGAAGAAGAAGAAGTAGTAGAAAAAGATGAGGAGGACGAAGAAGAAGAAGAAGAAGAAGATGAAGAAGAATTAGAAGAAGATGAAGATTAAGAAAGAAAAAGGAAGAAAAAGAAGAACAAGAAAATGAAGAAGAAGAAGTGGAAGAAGAAGAAGAAGAGGAAGAAGAAGAAAAATAAGAAAAAGGTGAAGAAGAAGAACAAGAAAAACTAGAAGGTAGATAAAAGGGGAAAAGATGATGAAGAACAAGAAGAACAAGAAGAATTAGAAGAAGAAGAAGAAGAAGTAGAAGAAGAGGTAGAAGAAACAGAAGAAGAAGAAGAAGAATTTTAAAATGAAGAAGAAGAAGAAGAATAAAATGTTGAAGAAGAGGAAGAAGAAGAAGAAGAAGAAGACGAAGAAGAAGAAGAAAAAGAAGAAGAAAAGGAGGAAGAAGAAGAAGAAGAAGATGGGGAAGAAGAACAAGAAGATGAAGAAGAAGAAGTAGAATAAGAAGAAGATAAAGAAGAAGATATTGAAGAAGATGAAGTAAAAGTTGAAGAATATGATGATGAAGAAGAAGAAGAAGAAGAAGAAACCGAAGATGAAAAAGAAAAAGGAGGAGAAGAAGAAGAAGATGAAGAAGAAGAGGAGGAAGAATAAGAACGAGAAGAATTAGATGGTAGATAAAAAGGGGAAGAAGATGAAGAAGATGAAGAATAAGAAGAAAAAGAAGGAAAAAAAGAAGAGCAAGATGAAGAAGAAGAAGAAGAAGAAGAAGAAGAAGGAAAAGAAGAAGTAGAAGAGGAAGAAGCAGAAGAAGAAGAACAAGAACAAGAAGAAGAAAGAGTAGTAGAAGTAGAATAAGAACATGTACACAAAGAAGATGAACAAAAGGAGGAAAAAGAAGAAGAAGAAGACAAAGATGATGAAAAAGAAGAAGATGAAGAAGAAGAAGAGGAAGAAGAACAAGTAGAAGAAGAAGAAGAAGAAGAAGGAGAAGAAGAAGAACAAGAAGAAGAAGGATAAGAAGTAGATGGTTGAAAAAAAGGAGAAGAAGATGAAGTTGAATAAGAAGAAGAAGAAGAAGAAGAAGAAGAAAGAAGAAGAAGAAGAAGAGTAAGAAGAAAAGGAAGAAGAAGAAGAAGAAGAAGAAGAAGAAGTATGGGAAGAAGAAGAAGAAATAGAAGAAGAAACAAAAGAAGAAGAAGAAGTTTATGATAAAGAAGGAGGAGAAGAAGAAGAAGAGGAAGAAGAGGAAGTAGAGGAACAAGCAGAAGTGAAACAAGACGAAGTTGAAGAAGAAAAGGAAAAAGAAGAAGAGGTAGAAGAAGAAGAAGAAGAAGAAGAAGAAGAAGAAGAGGAAGAAGAAGTGGAAGAAGAAGGAAAAGAAGAAAAAGAAGAAGAAGAAGAAGAACAAGAGGAAGAAGAAGAAGAGGAAGAAGATGTGGAAGAAGATGACGAAGAAGAAGAGGAGAAGAAGAAGAGGAAGTGGAAGAAGAAGAAGAAGAAGAAGAAGAAGAGGAAGAAGAAGAAGAAGAAGAAGAAGAAGAACAAGAAGAAGAAGTAGAACAAGGAGGAGGAGAAGAAGAAGAAGAAGAAGAAGAAGAATAAGATGAGGAAGAAGAAGAAGAAGAATAAGATGAGGAAGAAGAAGAAGAAGAAGAAGTAGAAATAGAAGAAGAAGAAGAAGAAGGAGAAGAAGAAGAAGAAAGAGAAGAAAAAGAAGAAGAAGAAGAACGAGAAGAAGAAGAAGAAGAAGTAGAAGAAGAAGAATAAAGATAAAAGGTTGATGAAGAAGTAGAAGAAGAGGAATTAGAGGAAGAAGAAGATGATGACGATGATGAAGAGAAGAAGTAATAATGGAAGAATAATAGGTAGAAGATGAAGGGGAAAAAGTAGAAGATGAAGAAGAGAAGGAAGTAGAAGAGAACCAAGAAGTAGAAGAAGAAGAAGAAGAGGAAGAAGAAAAAGAAGAAGAAAAAGAAGAAGAACAAAAGACTAAGATTGATGAGGAGCTAGAAGAAGAAGAAGAAGAAGAATTAGAAGATAAAGTGGTTCAAGAAAAAGAAGAAGTAGAAGTAGAAAGAAGGAAAAGAGGTGGAAGAAGAAAAAGAAGAAGACAAAGTGGATTAAGTAGAAGGAAAGAAGTTGAAGAAGAACAACAAGAAGAAGAAGAAGAGGAAGAGGAAGTAGAAGAAGAAGAAGAAGAAGTTGAACAAGAAGAAGTAGACGGTGGATAAAAAGGATAAGAATTGGCAGAGGAAGAAGAAGAAGAAGAAGAAGAGGAAGAGGAAGAAAACAAAGAAGAAGAAGAAGAAGAAGACAAAGATGAAGTTGAAGAAGAACAAGAAGAAGAAAAAGAAAATTAAGAAGGTGAAGAAGAAGAAAAAGAAGTAGAAGAAGAAAAAGAAGTAGCGAAAGAAGAAGATGAAAAAGAGGACGAAGAAGAAGAAGAAGATGAAGAGGATGATGAAGTAGAAGAAGAAGAAGAAGAAGAAGAAGAAGAAGAAGAAGAAGAAGGGGAAGAAGAAGAAGAAAAGGAAGAAGAAGAAGAAGAAGAAGAAGAAGAAGAAGGAGAAGAAGAAGAAGAAGAAAAAGAAGAAGAATAAGAAGAAATAGAAAGTAGATAAAAAGGTGAAGAAGATGAAGTAGAAGAAGAAGAAGAAGAAGAAGAAGAAGAAGAAGAAGAGGAAGAAGAAGAAACAAAAGAAGAAGTCAAAAATTAAGGAGGAGAAGAAGAAGAGGAGGAGGAGGAAGAAGAAGAAGAAGAAGAAGAAGAAGAAGAAGGGGAAGAAGAAGAAGAAGATGATGAAGAAGAAGAAGTAGAATAAGAAGAAGATAAAGAAGAAGAAGTTGAAGAAGAAGAAGTAGAGGAAGAAGAATATGATGATGATGATGATGAAGAAGTGGAAGAAGAAGAAGAATAAGAAGGGGAAATAGAAGAAGAAGAAGAAGAAGAAGAAGAAGAAGAAGAAGAAGAAAAAGAACGAGAAGAATTAGGTGGTAGATAAATGGGAAAGTAGATGATAAGAAGAAGAAGAAGATGAAAAAGATAAGGAAGAAGAAGAGCAAGAAGAAGAAGAAGAAGATAGGAAGAAGGAGAAGAAGATGAAGAAGTAGAAGAGGAAGAAGAAGAAGAAGAAGATGAAAAAGAATATGAAGAAGAAAGAGTAGTAAAAGAAGAATACGTTGTACAAGAAGAAGATGAAGAAAAAGAGGAAGAAGAAGAAGAAGAAGACAATGTTGATGAAAAAGAAGATGTTGAAGGAGAAGAGGAGGAAGAAGAACAAGAAGAAGGAGAAGAGGTGGAGGAAGAAGAAGAAGAAGAAGAAAAAGTAGAAGAAGAAAGAAAGAAGAAGAAGAAGAAAGAAAGAAGAAGAAGAAGAAGAAAAAGAGGAAGAAGAATATGAAGAAGAAGAAAAAGAAGAAGAAGAAGGATAGGAAGTAGAAGAAGAAGAAGAAGAAGAAGAAGAAGAGGAAAAAGAAGAAGTTAATGATAAAGAAGAGGTAGAAGAAGAAGAAGAAGAAGAAGTGGAAGAAGAGGAAGCATAAGAACAAGCAAAAGTGAAATGAAAAGATGTAGAAGAAGGAAAAGAAAAAAAGTAGGGGTGAAAGAAGAAGAAGAAGAGGAAGAGGAAGTTGAAGTGGAAGAAGAAGAAAAAGAAGAAGAAGAAGAAGAAGAACAACAAGAGGAAGTAGAAGAGGAAGAAGATGCAAAAGAAGATGAAGAAGAAAAAAAGAAGAAGAAGAGGAGGAGGAGGAATAAGAAGAAGAAGAAGAGGAAGAAGAAGAAAAAGTAGAAGAAGAAGAAGAAGAAGAAGAAGAAGAAGAAGAGGAAGAAGAAGAAAA
>JAIUJO010002261.1:115000-118077 GCA_023846275.1 Vanilla planifolia
AGAAGTTGCAGAAGTAATAGAAGAGCTAGAAGAAGAAGAAGAAGAAGAAGAAGAAGAAGAAGAAGAATAAGAAGATAAAGTGGATGAAGAAAAGGAAGAAGTAGAAGAAGAAAAGAAGGAAAAGAGGTAGAAGAAGAAAAAGAAGAAAGACAAAGAGGATTAAGTAGAAGAAAAGAAGTAGAAGAAGAAGAAGAGGAGGAAGAAGAAGAAGAGGAAGAGGAAGTAGAAAGAAGAAGAAGAAGAAGTTAAACAAGAAGAAGTAGAAGGTGGATTAAAAGGATAAGAAGATCTAGAGGAAGAAGAAGAAGAAGAAAAAGAAGAAGAAGAAGGAGAAGTAGAAAAGAAAGAAGATGAAAACAAAGAAGAAGAAGAAGAAGAAGAAGGCAAAGATGAAGTTGAAGAAGAAGAAGAAGAATGTGAAGAAGAAGAAAAAGAAGTAGAAGAAGAAAAAGAAGTAGAAGAAGAAAAAGAAGTAGAAGAAGAAAAAG
The DNA here is from genome assembly GCA_023846275.1 of Vanilla planifolia. Classification (NCBI taxonomy): domain Eukaryota; kingdom Viridiplantae; phylum Streptophyta; class Magnoliopsida; order Asparagales; family Orchidaceae; genus Vanilla; species Vanilla planifolia. Next base: position 115,489 of record JAIUJO010002261.1, read on the forward strand.
AAGTAGCAAAAGAAGAAGAAGAAAAAAGGGGACAAAGAAGAAGAAGAAGACGAAGAGGATGAAGAAGAAGAAGAAGAAGAAGAAGAAGAAGAAGAAGGCGAAGAAGAAGAAGAAAAGATAGAAGAAGAAGAAGAAGAAGAAGAAGAAGAAGAAGAAGAATAAGAAGAATAAGAAGAAATAGAAAGTAGATAAAAAGGTGAAGAAGATGATTAAGAAGAAGAAGAAGAAGAAGATGAGGAAGAAGTGGAAAAAAGAGACAAAAAGAAGAAGTAAAAAAATGAAGAAGAAGAAGAAGAAGAGGTGGAAGAAGAAGAAGAAGTAGAAGAAGAGGTGGAGGAGGAGGTGGAAGAAGAAGAAGGGGAGGAAGAAGAAGAAGAAGAAGATATGAAGAAGAAGTAGAATAAGAAGAAGATAAAGAAGAAGAAGTTGAAGAAGAAGTAGTAGAAGAAGAAGAATATGATGATGATGATGATGAAGAAGAAGAAGAATAAGAAGAGGAAATAGAAGAAGAAAAAGAAGAAAAAGAAGAAGAAGAAGAAGAAGAAGAAGAAGAGGAAGAACAACAATGAGAATAATAAGATGGTAGATAAATGGGAAAGAAGATGAATAAGAAGAAGAAGAAGAAGAAGAAGAAAAAGAAGAGGAAGAAGAAGAGCAAGAAGAAGAAGAAGAAGAAGAACAAAATGAAGAAGAAGATGAAGAAGAAGTAGAAGAGGAAGAAGAAGAAGAAGAAGAAGAAGAAGAAGAAAAAGAACATGAAGAAGAAAGAGTAGTAAAAGAAGAATAAGAAGATGTACAAGTAGAAGATGAAGAAAAAGAGGAAGAAGAAGAAGAAGAAGACAAAGATGATGAAAAAGAAGAAGATGATGAAGAAGAAAACGAAGAAGAAGAAGAAGAAGAAGAAGTCAAAGAAGAAGAGAAAGAAGAAAAAGAAGAAGAAGAAGAACAAGAGGAGGAAGAAGAGGAAGAAGATGCGGAAGAAGATGAAGAAGAAAAAAGAAGAAGAAGAGGAAGTGGAAGAAGAAGAAGAAGACGAAGAAGAAGAGGAGGTGGAAGAAGAAGAAGAAGAAGAAGAGGAAGGAGAAGAAAAAAGTAGAAGAAGTAGAAGAAGGAGAAGAAGAAGAAGAAGAATAAAAAGAAGAAGAAGTAGAAAAAGGAGACAGAGAAGAAGAAGAAAAAGAAGAAGAATAAGAAGGAGAAGAAGAAGAAGAAGAAGAAGAAGAAGCAGAAGTAGTAGTAGAAGAACAAGGATCAGAAGAAGAAGAAGGAGAAGAAGAAGAAGAAGAAGAAGAAGAAGAAGAAGAAGCAGAAGAAGAAGAAGAATAAGAAGAAGAGGAAGAAGAAGTGGAGGAAGTAGAAGTACAAGAAGAAGAAGACGATGACGATGATGAGGAGAATAAGTAGAAGTGGAAGAAGAATAGGTAGAAGATGAAGAGGAAGAAGAAGTAGATGAAGAAGAAGAGGAAGTAGAAGAGAAAGAAGAGAAGAAGAAGAAGAAGAAGAAGAAGGAGAGGAAGAAGAAAAAGAAGAAGAACGAAAGAATAAGATTGAGGAGAGGAAAAAGAAGAAGAAGAAGATAAAGTGGATGAAGAAAAAAGAAGAAGTAGAAGAAGAAAAGGAAGGAAAAGAGGTAGAAGAAGAAGAAGAAGACAAAAAAGGATTAAGTAGAAAAAGAAGTAGAAGAAGAAGAAGAAGAAGAGGAAGAAGAACAAGAAGAAGATGTTGAACTAGTAGAAGTAGAAGGTGGATAAAAAGGATAAGAATATGCAGAGGAAGAAGAAAAAAGAAGAAGAAGAAGAAGAGAAAGAAGAAGAAGAAAGAAGAAGAGGAAGAAGAAGAAAAAGAAGAACAAGAAGAATAAGAAGAAGAAGAAGACAAAGTTGAAGTTGAAGAAGAAGAAGATGATGATGAATAAAAGAAGAAGAAGAACAAGTAGCAGAGGAAGAAGAAGAAAATGAGGACGACGAAGAAGAAGAAGATGAAGAGGATGGTGCAGAAGAAAAAGAAGAAGAAGAAGAAGAAGATGAGCAAGAAGAAGAAAAAGAAGAAGTAGAAGAAGAAGAACAACAAGAAGAAATAGAAAGTGGATCAAAAGTAGAAAAAGGTGATGAAGAAGAATACGAAGAAGAAGAAGAAGAAGAAGAAAAAGAGAAGAAGAAGAAGAAGACAAAGAAGAAGAAGAGGATGAAGAATGGGAAGAAGAAGAAGAAGGCGAAGAAGAAGAATAGGAAGAATTAAGAAGAAGAAGGAGAAGAAAAAGAAAAGGAAGAAGAATAAGATGAAGAAGAGAAAAATGAGGAAGAAGAAGATGAAGAAGAAGAAGAAGTAGAGGAAGAAGAAGAAGAAGAAGTAGAGGAAGAACAAGTAGAAGAAGAAATAGTAGTAGAAGAAGAAGAATAGAAAAAAGAAGTAGTAAGAAGAAGAAGACGAAGGAACAGGACAAGAAGAAGTGGAAGAATATGGAGATGAAGAAGGAGATGAAGAGGAAGGACTAGAAGAAGAAGAAGAAGAAGAAGAAGAAGAAGAAAAGCAAGAAGGTGAAACAGAGGATGATGAAGAAGTGAAAGAAGAAGGAGAAGGAGAAGGAGA
>JAIUJO010000725.1:0-2500 GCA_023846275.1 Vanilla planifolia
GAAGAAGAGGAAGAAGATGAATCAGTAGAAAAAGGGGAAGAAGAAGAAGACAAGGAAGAAGGGGAGGAGGAAGTAGAAGAGAAAGAAGAAGAAGAAGAATTAGAAGAAATAGAGGAATAAGAAGAAGAAGAAGAGGAGGAGGAGGAAGAAGAAGAAGAAGAAGAAGAAAAAAGAAGAAGAAGAAAGAGAAGAAAAAGATGAAGAAGAAGTGGAAGAGGAAGAAAAAGATGATGAAGAAGAAAAATTGGAAGAAGAAGAAGAAGAAGAAGAAGAGGAGGAAGAAGAGGAGATGGAGGAGGAGGAGAGGAAGAAGAAGAAGAAGAAATAGAAGAAGAAGAACAAGAAGAAGAAAATTAAAAAGATAAAGAAGAAGAAGAAGAAGTAGGAGACAAGGATGAAAAGCAGGGAGAAGAAGATGATGATAAAGAAGAAGAAGAATTAGAAGAAGTAGAACAAGAAGAAGAAGAAGAAGAGGAAGAAGAAGTAGATGAAGAAGAAGAAGAAGAAGAAGAAGAGGAAGAAGAAGAAGAAGAAGAAGAAGAAGAAGAAGAGGAAGTGGAAGGAAGAAGAGGAAGAAGTGAAAAAAGAAGAAAAGTATGACGAAGAAAAAGTAAATGAAGAAGAAGAAGAAGAAGAAGAAGAGGAAGAAGAATAAAAGGAGAAGGAAGAGGAAGAGGAGGAAAAGAAAAAGTAGAAGAAGAAGAAGAAGAAGAAGAAGTAGAGGAAAAAGAAATGGAAGTAGAAGAAGAAGAAGAAGAAGAAATAGATGAAGGAGAAGAAGAAGAAGAAGATGAAGAAGAAGTGAAAGTGGGAGGAAGAAGAGGAAGAAGAAGTGGATGAAGAAGAAAAGGATGAAGAAGAAAAAGAAGTGGAAGAAGAAGAAGAAGAAGAGGAAGGAGAATAGGAGGTGAAGGAGGAGGAGGAGGTAGAAAAAAAGTAGTAGTATAAGAAGTAGAAGAAGATGAAGAAGAGGAAGAAGTAGAGGAAAAGAAGTGGAAGAGGAAGAAGGAGAAGAAGCAAAAAAAGAAGAAAAAGAAGAAGAAGAAGAACTTGAACAAGAAGAGCAAGAAGAAGAAAAAGTAGAAGACAAAGAAGAAGAAGAAAAAGAAGAAGAATATGTGTGTATGCATGAATTCATATGTCCATCTATGGGTGCATCTATTTATGCATGTTTGAGTGTGTGTATGTGTGCATGTTTTTGTATTCATTATTTTCTTGTGTAAATATGTTTAGGCCTGCATGTGTTCGCATGCAAATGTGCGTACACATGCGTACGTGCATGCAAGTGTGTGTTTGCAAGTGTATGTTTGTGCACTTATGTGCTATGTCAATGTGTCAATAAGCATGCCTGTGCCTGTGTGTGTGTGCCTGTGTGTGCTTGGTGGTGTGTGAGTGTGTGCTTCTTTGCTTGAATGCATGAGAGTGTACTGGGATGCATTCATCTATTGGTGTGTGTGCAATCTTACATGTGTGTACGTGTGTGCGGGTGTGTGCATGTGTTTATGTGCACCTATGCATATGTGTTCTTATGTCTGTGCATATGTGTGTGTGCATGCGTGCATGCTTGTGTGATTTTGTGTGTTTGTTTTTAACAATACGAGCATAAGCATATGGGTCTATGTGCATGTGCATGTGAGTGTATATTTAAGTATTTACATGGACACATGTGTGGGAGTGTGCGTATACCTGTGTATGAGTTTTTGTATGAAGATGCATGTATGGATTTTTGTGAATGTGCATTCATGGGTGTATGCAGGCATGTATGTTTATATGTTTGCATATGTGTGTGCATGTGTATGTGTGTGACCATGTGTGACTCCACAAGTGTATTGTGTGTGTGTGTATATGATTGTGCATGTTTGGTTCTATTTTTGTGTATGTCTTTATGTGCGAAAGTGTATGTTTGGGTGTTTGTACAAGTGTGTGTACGCATTGGTGTTTGTACATGTGTGCATCTATGTTCATGCGTGTGCATGTTCTATGTGTGTGTGAGAGCCTGTGTGTCCATGTTTGTGTGAGAGAGAGTTTATGCATAAATGTCTCTATGTAGTGCATGTGCATGTCTGTGTATGTGTATGCATCAGTGAGTGTGTACATGTGTGTTTGTGAGTGTCAGTGTTTGTGAATGTGTTTGAACTTTTGTATGTGTGTGCTTTTCTACGTGCACATTTGTACTTGTGTGCATTTCTTTGTGTATGCATGTATTTGTGTTCTTGTGTGTGTATGCATACATGTGTTTGTGTATATGTGAGAGCATGTGTTGTAGCTTTTGTATGTATGTGTGTGTCTATGTTCGTATGCATACATGTGTTTGTGTATATGCATGTTTGGGCATGGATGTGTGTGGGAGTGTGCATGTATGCATACATGTGTCTTATTGTTTGTGTGTGTTTGTTCATCCATGTGCACATGTGTGTGTGTGTGTTGTCATGTATGTGTGTATGCATGTCTATGTGCGTCAACCTATGTGTCCCCACTTGCTTTTCTATATAAGCAAGCA
>JAIUJO010000725.1:7500-12500 GCA_023846275.1 Vanilla planifolia
GGAGAATAAGAAGAAGAAGAAGAAGAAGAAAAAGTAATAGAAGAAGAAGTAGTAGAAGACGAAGAAGCAGTAGTAAAAGTAGAACAAGAAGATGAAGATGAAGAAGATGATGAAGAAGATGAAGAAGGAGAAGAAGAGGAAGAAGAAGAAAAAGAAGAAGAAGAAGAAGAGGAAGTCAAAGAAGAAGAAGAAGATGGAAAAATAAGAAGAAAAAATAGAAGAAAAAGAAGGTGAAGAAGTAGAAGTAGAAGAAGAAGAACAAGAAGATGATGATGAGGATGAAGAAGAAGAAGAAGAAGAAGAATAAGTAGTTGTAGTAGTAGAAGGAGAAGAATAAGAACAAGAAGAAGATGATGAAGAAGAAGAAGAAGGACAAGAATTGGAAGAAGATGAAAACAAAGAAGAAGTATAATAACAAGAAGAAGAAGAAGAAGAAGGAAGTTGAAGAAATAGAAGCAGAAGAAGAAGAAGACAAAAAAGAAGAAGAAGAAGGATAAGAAGAAGAAGAAGATAATGAAGAAGAATAAGAAGAAGAAGATGAATAAGAAGAAGAAGGAGAAGAAGAAAAAGAAGAAGCAGAAGAAGAAGAAGAAGAAGAAGAAGAAAAAGAAGAAGAAAATGAAGAATAAGAAGATGAAGAAGCAGAAGGAAAAGAAGTAGAAGAAGCAGAAGGAGAAGAAGTAGAAGAAGAAAAAGAAGATAATGAACGAGAAGAAGAAGAAGAAGAAAAAAACAAGTAAAAGTAGATGAAGAAGAAGAACGAGAACAAAAAGAAAAATAAGAAGAAGAAGATGAAGAAGAACAAGTGAAAGAAGAAGAAGAAAAGAAGAAGAAGAAGAAGAAGTAGAATAATAAGAATAATAATAACAAAAAGAAGAATAATAAGGAGAAGAAGAAAGAAGAAGAAGAAGAGGAAGAAGAAGAAGAAAAAAGAAGTACAAGAAGAATAAGTAGAGGAAGATTAAGAAGGAGAAGAAGAAAGAGGAGTGAAAGAAGAAGAAGAATAAGAAGAGGAAGAAGTAGTAGTAGTAGAAGAAGAAGAAGAAAAGGAAGAAGAAGGACAAGATGAAGAAGAAGAAAAAATAAAAGTAAAAGAAGTAAAAGAAGAAAATGAGGAAGCAGAAAAATTTAAAGTAGAAGCGAAACAGGAAGATGAAGAAGAAGACGAAGCAGTAGTAGTAGAAGAAGAAGAAGAAGAGGAAAAATAAGTATATGTAGTAATAGCAGTAGAAGAAGAAGAATAATAAGAAAAATAAGAAGTAGAGGATTAAAAAGATGAACAAGAAGAAGAAGAAGAAGAAGAAGAAGAAGAAAAAGCAGAAGAAGAAGAAGAAGAAGAAGAAGAAGAAGAAGAAGAAGAAGAAGAAGAATGAGAAAGTGAAGAAGAAGAAGAAGAAGAAAAAGATGAAGAAGAACAAGCAGAAGAAGAAGAAGAAGATGAATAATAATAATAATAATAATAATAATAACAACATGAAGAATAAGAAGAAGAAGAAGAAGAAGAAGAAGAAGAAGAAGAATATAAAGAAGAAGATGGAGAAGAAGAAGATGAAGAAAAAGTAGAAGAAAAAGAAGTAGAAGTAGAAGAAGAAGATAAAGAAGAAGAAGAAAAAGAAGAAGGAGAAGAAAAAGAATAATAATAATAATAACAGCAACAATAAAAATAATAAAAATAAAAAGAAGAAGAAGTAGTAGAAGAGAAAGAAGAAGAAGTAGAAGTGAATGTAGAATAAGAAAAGGAAGAAGAAGATGAACAAGAAGAAGAACAAGAATAAAAAGAAGAAGAAGAAGAAGAGGAAGAAGAAGAAGAAGAAGAAGAAGAAGAAGAAGAAAAATAAGAAGAAGATGAAGAAGGAAAAGATAATGATGACAAGAAAAAAAAAAAGCAGAAGAAGAAGAAGAAGAAGAAGAAGAAGAAGAAGAAGTTGAAGAAGAAGGAGAAGTAAAAGAAGGGGAAGAGGAGAAGAAGAAGAAGAAGAAGAAGAAGAAGAAGAGGAAGAAGAACAAGAATAAGAATATGAATACGAAAAAGAATGAGAAGAAGAAGATGAATGATAATAATAATAATAATAATAATAATAATAATAATAATAATAATAAGGAAAAGAAGGAGAAGAAGAAGAAGAAGAAAAAGAAGAAGAGGAAGATGAAGAAGAAGAAGAAGAAGATGTAGAAGAAGAAGATGTAGAAGAAGAAGAAGAGGAAGAAGAAGAAAAAGAAGAAGTAAACGAAGAAGAAGAAGAAGAAAAAGAAGTAGAAGAAGGAGAAGGAGAAGAACAAGAAGAAGAAGAAGAAGAAGAAGTAGTAGTGGTAGTAGTAGAAGTAGAAGACGAAAATGAAGAAGAAGAAGAAGAAGAAGAGGAAGTAGAAGAAGAAGAAGAAGAAGAAATAGAAGAAGTAAAAGAAGAAGAAGGATAAGATGAAGAAGTGGAAGAAGAAGAAGAAGAAGAAGAAGAAGAAAAAGAAGAAGAAGAAGAAGATGAAGAAGAAGAATTAGAAGAAGAAAAAGAAGAAGAAGAAGAAGGAGATGAAGAAGGAGAAGAAGGAGAAGAAGGACAAGGAGAAGAAGAAGAAGAAAAAGAAGAAGAAGAAGAAGAAGAGGAAGACGAAGAAGATGAAGAAGAAGGAGAAGAAGAAGAATAAGTCGAAGAAGAAGAAGAAGAAGAAGAACACTAAGAATAAGAAGATGAAGAAGACGAAGAGGAAGAAGAAGATGAAGAAGAAGAAGAAGAATAAGAGGATGAAGAAGAAGAAGTAGAAGAAGAAGAAGAAGAAGAGGAAGAAGAAAAAGAAAAAAAGAAGAAGTTGAAGAAGAAGCTAAAGAAGAAGAAGAAGAAGATAAAGAAGAAGAAGAAGAAGATGAAGAAGAAGAAGAAGAAGCAGAGGAAGAAGAAGAGGAAGAAGAAGTAGAAGAAGAATTAAAGAAGAACTAAGAAGAAGTAGTAGAAGGAGAAGGAGAAGGAGAGGAAGAATAAGAACAAGAAGAAGAAGAAGAAGAAGAAGAAATAGTAGAAGTAAAAGAAGAAGAAGAAGAAGAAGATGATGAAGAAGAGGAAGAAGAAGTAGAAGAAGAAAAAGATGACAAAAAGGAAAAAGAAGAAGAAGAAGAAGAAGAAGAAGAAGAAGAAGAAGAACAAGAAGAAGAACAAGAAGAACAAGAACAAGAACAAGAAGAAGAAGAAGAAGAAGAAGAAGAAGAAGATGATGATGATGAAGGGGAAGAAGATGAAGAAGAAAATGAAGAAGAAGAAGAAGAATAAGAAGAATAAGAAGAAGAAGATAAAGAAGAAAGAAGAAGAAGAAGTCGAAGAAGAGAAAAAAGAGGAATAAGAAGAAGAAGAAGAAGAAAAAGAAGAAGAGGGAGAAGAAGAAGAGGAAGAAGAAGGCCAAAAAGAAGAAGAAGAAGAAGGGAAAGATGAAGAAAAATAAAAAGAACAAGAAGAAGAAGAAAAAGAAGAAGAAGATGAAGAAGAAAAAGAAGAAGAAGAAGAAGAAGAAGAGGATGAAGATGACGAAGAAGAGGAAGGAGAACAAGAATAAAAAGAAGTGGATGAAGGAGAAAAAGAAGGAAAAGAAGAAGAAGGAGAAGAGGAAGAAGAAGAGTAGGAGAAGTGGATGTTGAAGGAGAAGAAGAAGAGGAAGAAGAAGAAGACGAAGAAGAAGAAGTTATAGAAGAAGAAAAGATGAGGAAGAAGAAGAAGAAGAAGAAGAACATGAAGAAGAAGAAGAAGAAGAAGAGTAAGAAGAACAAGACGAAGAGGAAGAAGAAGAAGAAGTAGATGAAGAAGGTAACGAAGAATAAGAAGAAGTTGAAGAAGAAGAAGAAGAAGAAGAAGAATTGGTAGAGGAAGAAAAAGTGGAAGAAGAAAAAGAAGAAGAAGATGAAGAACAAGAACCAGAAGAAGAAAAAGAATAAAAAGAAGAAGAAGAAGAAGAAAAAGAAGTATAGGTAGATGAAGAACAAGAGCAAGAACAAGATGAAATAGAAGAAGAAGAAGAAAAAGAAGATGTAAAGATGAAGAATAAGGAAGAAGAAGAAGAAGAAGAAGAAGAAGTAGAAGAAGATTAAGAAGAAAAGAAGAAGAAGATGAAAAAGGAGAAGAAGAAGAAGAAGGAGTGGAAAAGGAAGAAGAAGAAGAAGGAGAAGAAGTAGAAGTAGAAGAAGGAGAAGGAGGAGAAGATGAAGAAGAAGAAGAAGAAGAAGAAGAAGAAGAAGAAGAAAAAGAAAGAAGAAGAAGAAGAAGAAGAAGAAGAAGAAGAAGAGGAAGAAGAAGAAAAAGACGAAGAAGAAGAAGAAGAAGAGAAGAAGAAGAAGAGGAAGAAGAAGAAGAAGAAGAAGAAGAAAAAGAAGACGGGGAAGAAGAAGAAGAAGAAGAAGAAGTGGTAAAAGAAGAAGAAGAAGAAGTAGAAGAAGAAGAAGCAGAAGAAGAAGAAGAAGAAGAAGAAGAAGAGGAAGAAGAAAACAACAGGAAGAAGAGGAAGGAAAAGAAGAAGAAGAAGAACTAGAACAAAAAGAAGAGCAGGAAGAAGAAGAAGAAAAAGAAGTAAAAGAAGAAAGAGAAGAAGGATAAGAAGGAGAGGAAGAAGAAGAAGAAGAAAAAGAAGAAGAATAAGAAGAAGAAGATGAAGAAAAAAGAAGAAGATGAAGAAAGAAGAAGTAGAAGAAGAAGAGGAGGAAGATAGGAATAAGAAGAAGAAGAAGAAGTAGAAGAAGAAGTGGAAGAAGTAGAAGAGGAAGAAGACGGAGAAGAAAAAGTAGAAGAAGAAGATGGCAAAGAAGAAGAAATAGAAAAAGCAAAAGAAGAAGAAGAAGGCGAAGAACAAGAAGAAGAAGAAGAAGTGGATGAAGAAGAAGAAGAAGAAGGCGAAGAAGAAGAAGATGACGAAGAACAAGAAGAAGAAGAAGTACAAGAATAAAAAGAAGAAGAAGAAGAAGAAGAAGAAGAAGGAAAAGATAATGATGATAATAATGAAGAACAAGAAGTAGTAGAAGAGGAAGA
>JAIUJO010000725.1:60000-62500 GCA_023846275.1 Vanilla planifolia
GAAGAGGAAGAAGAAGAAGAAGAAGTAGAACAAGTAGAAGAAGAAGAGGACGAAGAAAAAGAAGAAGAAGAAGAGGAAGAAGAAGAAGGAGAAGGAGAACAAGAAGAAGATGATGAAGAAGAAGAAGTAGAATGATTGGAAGAAGAAGAAGTAGAGAAAGAATTGGAAGAAGAAGAAGAATAGGAAGAAGACATAGAAGAAAATGAAGAAGAAGAAAAAGTTGAAGAAGTAGAAGAAGAAGAAGTTGATGAAGAAGAAGAAGAAGAAGAAGAAGAAAAAGAAAAATGAGAGGAAAATGAAGAAGAAGAAGAAGAAGAATGAGAAGAAACTGAAAAATGAGAGGAAAATGAAGAAAAACAAAAAGAAGCAGAAGAAGAGGAATAAATAGAAGCAGAAGAAAATGAAGAAGAGGAAGAAGTAGTAGTAGTAGAAGAAGAACAATTAGAAGAAGAAGAAGAAGTAGAAGAAGAAGGAGAAGAAGAAGAAGAAGAAGAAGTAAAAGATGAAGAAGAAGAAGAAGAAGCAGAAGAAGAAGAAGAAGAAGAAGAAGAAGAAGAAAGAAGAAGAAGAAGAAGGAGATGAAGAAGAAGAAGAAGAAGAAGAAGATGATGATGTTCAAGAAGAAGAAGAAGAATAAAGAAGAAGAGGAAGAAGAAGAAGAAGAAAAAAAGAAGAAGAAGAAAAAGAAGAAAAAGGAGAAGAAGTAGAAGAAGAAGAGAAAGAAGAAGAAGAAGTAGAAGAGGAAGAAGAGGAGAAGAAGAAAAAGAAGAAGAAGAAGAAGAGGAAGAAGCAGAAGAAGAAGAACAAAAAGAGGAATAAGAAGAAAAAGAAAAAGAAGAAAAAGAAGAAGAGGAAGAGAAAGAAGAAGAAGCTGATGATGATTAAGAAGAAGAAGAAGGAAAAGAAGAAGAAACGGAAGTAAAAGAAGAATAAGATGAAGAAGATGATGACGATGTACAAGAAGAAGAAGAAGAAGAAGAAGAAAAATAAGTAGAAAATGATGAAGAAAAAGAAGAAGAAGAAGAGGAGGAAGACGAAGAAGATGCGGAAGAAAAAGAAAATGATGAAGAAGAAAAATTACAAGAAGAAGAAGAAGAAAAAGAATTTGAAGAAGAATAAGAAAAAGAAGAAGAAGAATTGGAAGAAGAAGAAGAAGAAGAAGAAGGAGGAGAAGAAGAAGTAGAACAAGAAGAAGCAAAATCGGAAGAAGAAGAAGGCAAAGAAAATGAAGTTGGATTCGAAGAAGAAGATGAAGAATAAGAAGAAGAAGAAGAAAAGGAAGAAGAAGAAGCAGAAGTTGATGAATTGTGAGAAGAAGAAGAAGAAGATGAAAAAGTAGAACTAAAAGAGGAAAAATTAGAAGAAGAAGAAGAAGAAAAGAAATTTGAAGAAGAATAAGAAGTAAAAGAAGAAGAAGAATTGGATTAAGAAGAAGAAAAATAAGAAGAAGAAAATGATGATGATGATGAAGAAGAGATGAAGAAGATGAAGAAGTGGAAGAAGAAGAAGAAGAAGAAGAAATAGAAAAAAAAGAAGATGAAGAAAAAGAAGAAGAAGAAGAAGAAGAGGAGGAAGAAGAAGAAGAAGAAGAAGAGGAGGAGGAGGAGGAAGAAGAAGAAGAAGAAGAAGATGAAGCAAAAGAAAAAGAAGACGAAGAAGAAGAAGAAGAAAAATAAGAAGAAGAAGAAGAAGAAGAAAAAGAAGAAGAAGAAGGAGAAGGAGGAGGAGGAGAAGAAGAAGAATAAGATGAGGAAGAAGAAGAAGAAGAAGAAGAAGAACACGATGATGATGAAGAAGAATAATGCGAAGAGAAAGAAGATGAAGCCAAAGAAGAAGAATGGGAAGAAGAATAAGAAGAAGAAGTAGTAGAAGTTGAAGAAGAAGAGGAAGAAGAAGGAGAAGAGGAAGAAGATGAAGCAGGAAAAAAGGAAGAAGACAAGGACGATGATGAAGAAGTAGATGAAGAAGAAGAAGAGGCAAGGAAGTAGAAGATGAAGAAGAATAAAACGTAGAAGAATTAGAGGAAGAAGAAGTAAAAGAAGAAGAAGAAGAAAAATTAGAAGAAGAAGAAGATGAAGATGAAGAAGAAGAGGAAGAAAAGGAAGAAGAAGAAGGAGGAGAAGGAGAAGGATAAGAAGAAGAAGAAGGGGAAGAAGAAGAAGAAAAAGTAGAAGAAGCAGAAGAATTGGAAGAAGAGGAAGAGGAAGAAGTAAAAGAAGAAGGATTGGAAGAAGAAGAGGAAGAAAAAGAAGTGGAAGAATAAGAAGAAGATGATGATGATGACGGTGATGAAGAAGAAGAAGAAGAATAAGAATAATAAGAAGAAGAAGAATTAGAAGAAGGAGAAGAAAAAGAAGAAGAAGAAGATGAACAATAAGAAGAAAAAGAAAAAGACAAAGTAGTAGTAGAAGAAGAAAGAGAAGATGGTAAATAAGATAAAGAAGAAGAAAAAGAAGAAGAAGAAAAAGAAGAACTAGAAGAACAAGCAGATGAGAACAAG
>JAIUJO010000725.1:85000-87500 GCA_023846275.1 Vanilla planifolia
AAGAAGAAGAAGTAGCAGTAGTAGTAGTAGAAGAAGAAGAAGAAGAAGAATAAGAAGAAGAAGATGATGATGAAGATTGAACATGAAGGCGAAGAAGAAGAAGAAGAAGAAAAAGAAGAAGGAGAAGAAGAAGAAGAAGAAGAAGAAGGACAAGAAGAAGATGATGAATTGGACGAAGAAGCAGAAGAAGAAGAGGAAGAAGAAGAAGAAGAAGAAGAAAAAGGAAAAGATGATGATGAAGAAGAAAATGATGATGAAGAAGGAGAAGAAGAAAAAAACAAGTAGGAGAAGAAGAAGAAGAAGACGAAGAATTTGAAGAAGAAGAAGTAAAAGAAGTAGGAGAAGAAGAAGACGAGAAAGAAGAAGAAGAAAAAGAAGAAGACGAAGAAGAAGAAGAAGAAGAAAAAGAAGAAGACGAAGAAGAAAAAGAAGAATAAGAATAGGATGATGATGATGATGAAGAAGAAGATGAAGAAGAAGAACATGATGATGAAGAAGAAGAAGACAAGAAAGACGTAGAATATGAAGAAGATGATGATGATGGCGATGAAGAAGAAGAAGATGAAGAAGTAGAAGAAGAAGTTAAGGAAGAAGAAGAAGATGATGATGATGAACAAGAAGAAAGAGAACTAGAAGAAGAAGAAAGTAAAAGAAGACGAAGATGAGAAAGAAGAAAAGACGAAGAAGAAGACAACGAAGAAGGTGAAGAAGAAGAGGAAGAAGAAGAAGAAGAAGAAGAAGAAGAAAAAGAAGAAGAAGAAGAAGAAGAAGAAGAATAGGAGGAAGAAGAAGAGCAAGAAGAAGAGGAATAAGAGGAAGAAGAAGATGAAGAAGAAGAAGAAGAAGAAGAAAAAGAAAATGATGATGATGATGATGAAGAAGAAGAATAGGAAGAAGAAGATGATGAATTGGAAGCAGAAAAAGCAGAAGTCGAACAAGAAGAATTAGAAGAAGGAGAAGAGGAAGAAGAAGAAGAAGAAGAAGAAGAACAAGAACAAGAAGAAGAGGAAGTGGAAGAAGAAGAAGAAGAAGAAGAATTTGAAGAAAAAGAAAAAGAAGAAGAAGAAGAAGAAGAAGATGATGATGATGAAGAAGAAGAAGAAGAAGTAGAAGAATAAGAAGAATAAGAAGTAGAAGAAGCAGAAGAAGAAAAAGAAGAAGAAGGAGAAGAAGAAGATGAAGATGAAGAAGAAGAAGAAGAAGAAGATTAAGAAGAAGAAGAAGAAGAAGCAGAAGAAGCAGAAGGAGAAGAAGAAAGAAGAAGAAGAAGAAGAAGTAGAAGAAGAAGAATAAGAAGAAGAAGATGATGATGATACAATTGAAGAAGAAGAAGAAGAAGAAGAAGAGGGAGAAGAATAAAAAGAGTTAGAAGAAGAAGAGGAAGACAAAGAAGAAGAAGAAGAAGAAAAAGAACTTCAAGAAGGGGAAGAGGTGGAAGAAGAAGAAGAAGAAGAAGAAAAAGAAGAAGTAGAAGAAGAAGAAGAAGAAGAAGAACAAGGATAAAAAGAAGAAGAACAAGGAAGAATATGAATAAGAAGAAGAAGAAGAAAAAGAAGAAGAAGAAGAGGAAGATGAAGAAGAAGAAGAAGATGATGATGATGGAGAAGAAGTAGAAGAAGAACAAGAGGATGTAGAAGAAAGAAGAAGGAGATGAAGACAAAGAAGAAGAAGAAGAAGAAGAAGAAGAAGAAAAAGAAGAAAACAAAGATTATGATGATGATCAAGATGATAAAGAAGAAGAAGAAGAAGAAAAAGAAGAAGAAGGAAAAGAAGAAAAAGGAAAAGAAGAAGAAGGAAAAGAAGAAGAAGAAGAAGAAGAAGAAGTAGAAGAAGAAGAAGACGAAAAAGAAGAAGAAGAAGAGGTATAAGATGTGAGGAAAAAGGGGAGGAAGAAGAAGAATAAGAGGAGGAAGAAGAAGTAGAAGAAGTAGAAGAGGAAGGAGAAGAAAAAGAAGGAGAAGAAGAAGAAGAAGAAGGAGAATAATATGAGAAAGAAGAAGAAGATGAAGAAGAAGAGGAAGTAGAAGAAGAAGAAGTAGGAGGAGGAGAAGAAGAAGAAAAACAAGAAGAACAAGAAACGAAGAAGAAAAAGAAGAAGATGAACAAGAAGATGAATCAGAACAAGAAGAAGAAGAAGATGAAAATGTAGTATAATAAAAAACATAATAATAATAATAATAATAATAATAACAATAATAATAATAATAATAATAATAATAATAATAATAATAATAATAAGAAGAATAAGAAGACAAAAGGCAAGAAGAAGAAGAAGAAGAGGAGGAAGAAAAAGAAGAAGAAGAGGAGGTAGAAGAAGAAGATGAAGACGAAGAAGGAGAAGAAGAAGAAGAAAAAAGCCAAGAAAAAGAAGAAGAAGAAGATGATGATGATAATGATGAAGAATTGCAGGAAGAAGAAGAAGATGAAGAAGAAGAATTCGAAGAAGAATGAAGAAGAAGTAGAATAAGAAGAAGAAGAGAAAGAAGAAGAAGAAGAAGAA
>JAIUJO010001747.1:10000-15000 GCA_023846275.1 Vanilla planifolia
AAGAAGAAGAAGAAGAAGAAGGGGAAGAAGAAGAAGAAGAAAAAGAAGAAGAAGAAGAATAAGAATAAAAAGAAGAAGAAGGAGAAGAAGAAGAACAATTAGAAGAAGAAGAAGAAGAAGAAGGGGAAGTAGAGGAAAAGGGAGAAGAAGAAGAAGAAGAAGATGAAGAAGAAAAGAAGAAGAAGAAGCAAAAGAAGAAGAAGAAGGAGAGGAAGAAGTTGTAAAAGAAGAAGAAGAAGAAGAAGAAGAAGAAGATCAAGATGAAGAAGAAGAAAAAGGAGGGAGGAAGAAGAAGAAGAAGAAGAAGAAGTGGAAGAAGAATAATAATAAGTAAAAGAAAAAGAAAATGAAGATTACAAAGAAGAAGAAGAAGAATTGAAAGATGATGAAGTAGAAGAACAAGAAGAAGAAGAAGAAAACATGAAAGAAGAAGATGTAGAAGAAGAACTAGAAGAAGAGGAAGATGAAGAAGAAGAAGAAAAAGAAGAAGAAGTAGAAGAAAAGAAGAAGAAGAAGAGGAAGTAGAAGAAGAAGAAGAAGAAGAATAACAAAAGAAAAAGAAGAATTAGAAGAAGAAGAAGAAGAAGAAGAAATAGTAGAAGAAGAAGAAGAGGAGGAAGAAGAAGAAGAAGAAGAAGAAGGAGAAAAGGAGGTAGAAGAAGAAGATGGAGAAGAACAAGAAGATGAAAAAGAAGAAGAGGTAGCAAAAGAAGAAGAACAAGGAGAAGAAGAATAGGAAAAAGAAGAAGAAGTTGATCAAGGAGAGCAAGAAGAGAAACTAGAAGAAGAAGAGGAGGAAGATGAAAAAGAAGAAGAAGAAGATAAAGAAGAAGAAGAAGAAGAAGAAGAAAAAGTAGAAGAAGAGGAAGAAGAAGAACAAGAAGTAGTAGTAGTAGAAGAAGAAGAAGAAGAAGAAGAAGAATTAGAAGAAGAAAAATGTGAAAAGAAGGAGAAGGAGAACAAGAAGAAGTAGTAGTTAAAGAGGAAGAATTAGAAGAAGAAGAAGAAGAAGAAGAAGAAAGAGAAGAAGAGGATGCAGAAGGAGAAGAAGAAGAAGAAGAAGAATTAGAAGAAGAAGAAGATGGAGAAGAAGGAGAAGAAGAAGAAGAAGATGGAAAAAGTAGAAGAAAATGAAGAAGGAGAATAAGAAAGAGAAGGAGAAGAAGGAGATGATGAAGAAGGAGAAGAAGTAGAAAAATAAGACGAAGTAGGAGAAAAAGAAGAAGAAGAAGGAGAAGAAGTAAAAGAACAAGATGGAGAAGAAGAAGAAGAAGACGAAGAAGAAGAAGAAGAAGACGAAGAAGAAGAAGAAGAACATATTGATGATGATGAAGAAGAAAAGGAAGAAGGAGAAGAAGAAGAGGAAGAAGGAGAAGAAGAAGAAGAAGAAGAAGAAGTATAAAATGAAGAAAAAGAAGACAAAAAAGAAGAAAAACTAGCAGGAGAAGAAAAAGAAGAACAGCAAGTAGAAGAAGAAGAAGTAGAAGAAGGAGAACGTGAAGAAGAAAAAGAAGAAGAGAAATAAGAAGAAGATGATGAAGAAGAAGGAGAGCAAGAAGAAGAAGAAGAAGAATAAGTGGAAGAAGAAGAAGATGAAGAAGAAGCAAAAGAAGAACAAGAACCAGAACAAGCATAAGAACAAGAAGGTGAAGAAGAATAAGAAGAAGTAGAAAAAGAAGTAGAAGAAAAAGAAGAAGAAGAAGAAGTAGTAGAAGAAGAAAAAGAGGAAGAAGAAGAAGATGAAAACAAAGAAGAAGTGGAAGAAGAAGATAAATAAGAAGAAAAATGAGAAGAAAAAGGAGAAAACTAAGAAGTAGAAGTTAAAGAGGAAGAAATAGAAGAAGTATGAGAGGAACAAGAAGAATAAGGAGAAGAAGAAGTAGCAGAAGGAGAAAAAGATGAAGAAGAATACTTTGAAAAAGAAGTAACGAAGAAGGAGAAGAACATGAAGAAGAAGAAGAAGAACAAGAAGAAGAAGAAGAAGAAGAATAAGGAGGAGAAGAAGAAGAAGAAGAAGAAGAAGGAGAAGAAGAAGAAGAAAAAGATGAAGATTATGATGATGAAAAAGATTAAGGAGAAGAACAAGAAGGGGAGAAAGAGGAGGTAAAAGAAGAAGAAGAAGGAAAGGAGAAGAAGAAGAGGGAGAACAAGAAGAAGAGGAAGAAGAAGAAGAAGAAGAACTGACAGAAGTTGAAGTAGAGGATGAAGAAGAAGAAGAAGAAAAAGTAGAAGTAGAGGTAGAAGATGATGAAGAAGCCGACGAGGAAGAAGATGTAGAAGATGTAGTATAAGTCAAAAAATGAGAAGAAGGAGTAGAAGAAGAAGAAGTAGAAGAAGGAGAAGAAAAAGAAGAAGAAGAAAAAGAAGAAGAAGAAGAAGAAGTTGAAGAAGAAAAAAAATGAGTGAAGAAGGAGAAGGACAAGAAGTAGAAGTAGTTAAAGAGGAAGAAGTAGAAGAAGAAGAATAAGAACAAGAAGAAGAAGAAGAAGAAGAAGATGAAGGAGAAGAAGAGGAAGTAGAAGGACAAGAAGAAGAAGAAGATGGAGAAGAAGAAGAAGAAGAAGATGAAGAAGTAGAAGAAGAAGAAGAAGAAGAATTAGAAAGAGAAGATTATGAAGGAGATGAAGAAGAAGGAGAAGAAGAAGAAAAATATCAAGTAGGAGAACAAGAAGAAGAAGAAAATGAAGAAGTTGAAGATGAAGAAGTATAACAAGAAAAATGATAAGAAGAAGTAGTTTATTAAGAAGAAGATGAAGGAGATGAATATGTAGGAGGAGGAGGAGGAGAAGAGGAAGCAATCAAATTAGAGGAAGAAGAAGTACTAGAAGAAGAAGGAAATGAAGAAGAAGAAGAAGAAGAAAAAGAAGAAGAAGAAGAAGAAGAAGAAGAAGAAAAAGAAAAATAGCAACAACAAGAAGAAGAATAAGAGAAAGAGGAGAAGAAGAAGGAGATTAATAAGGAGTAGAAGAAAAAAAATAAGAAGGTAGAGAAGAAGAAATCTAAGAAGGAAAGGAAGTTGAAGAAGGAGAAGGGGAAGAAAAGGTAGAAGAAAAAGAAGAAGAAGAAGAAGAAGAAGAGAAGAAGAAGAATAAGAAGAAGAAGAAGAAGAAGAAGGAGAGGAAGAGGATGAACAAGAAGAAGAAGAAGAAGCAGAAGAAGTAGTAGAAGAAGAAGAAAAAAAAGAAGAAGAATAAGAAGAAGAAAAAGAAGAAGAAGTATATGATGATGAAGAAAAAACTGAAGAAGAAGAAAAAAAGGTGGAGGTTAAGAAGAAGAAGAAGAAAAAGGAGAAGATGAAAGAGAAGAAGGAGAAGGTGATGTAGAAGAATAAGAAGAAGAAGAAGAAGCAGAAGAAGATTAAGAAGAAGAAGAAGAAGACAAAGAAGAAGAAGTGGAAGAAGAAGAAGAAGAAGAAGAAGAACAAAATGATCAACATGAAGATGAAGAATAAGAAGAAGCAGAAGAAGAAGAAGAAGAAGAAAAAGAAGAAGAAGAAGAAGAAGAAAAAGAGGAAGAAGAAAAACAAGAAGAGGAAGAAAAAGTGGAAGAAGAAGAACAAGAAGAAGAAAGGAAGAAAAGAAGAATAAGAAGAAGATGAAGAGAAAGATGAAAAAGAAGAAGAAGATGAAGATGAAGAGGAAGAAGAAGAAGAAGAAGAAGAAGAAGAAGAAGTAGAAAAAGTAAAAGAAGAGGAAGAAGAAGAAGAAGAACAAGAGGAGGAGGAAGAAGAAGAATAGGAGGTAGAAAAATAAGAAGAAAATCAAGAAAAAGAAAAGAAGAAGAAGAAGATTATGATGATGATGATGATGATGATGATGAAAAGGAACAAGAAGAAGAAGAAGAAGAAGAAGAAGAGGAAGAACTAGAAGAAGAACAAGAAGAAGAGGACGAAGAAGAAGAAGAAGGGAAAGAAGAAGAAGAAGTAGAAAAAGATGAAGAGTAAGAAGAAGAAGAATTAGAGGAAGAAGAAGATGTATAAGAAGAAAAAGGGGAGGAAGAAGAAGAAGAAAAAGAAGAGGAAGAAGGAGAAGAAGATGATGATGACAGTGAAGAAGAGGAAGTAGAAAGAGAAGAATAAGAAGAAAAAAGAGAAGAAGAAGGAGAAGAAGAAGAGGATGAAAAAGTTGATGAGGAAGAACAAGAAATAGAAGAATAAGAAGAAGAGGAAGAGTAAAGAGAAGAAGAAGAAGGAGAAGGAGAAAAAGAAGGAGAAGAAGAAGGAGGAGAAGAAGAAGTAGAAGAAGGAAATAAGATGAACAAGAAGCAGAAGAAAAATAAGAGGAAGAAGAAGAAGAAGAAGAGGAGAAGAGACAGAAGAAGAAGGAGAAGAAGAAGAAGAAGAAGACGAAGAAGAAGAAGAAGAAGAAGAAGAAGTATAAGATGAAGAAGAAGAAGAAGAAAAACAAAGAGATGGTGATGAAGAAGTAAGAGGAGGAGGAGAAGAAAATGAACTAGAAGAAGTTGTAGGAGATGAAAAAGAAAAAGAAGGAGAGAAGGTGAAGAAGAAGAAGGAGTGGAAGTAGTAGTAGAAGAAGAAGTAAAAGAAGAAGTATAAGAAGAAGTAGAAGAGGAGGAAGAAGAAGAAGAAGAAGAAGATAAAGTAGAAGAAGAAGTGAAAGAAGAAGAAGTGAAAGAAGAAGAAGAAGAAGAAGAAGAAGAAGAGGAAAAGAAGAAGAAGAAGAAAAGGTGGAAGAAGAAGAAGAAGAAGAAGAAGGACAAGTTGATGATAATGATGATGAAGATGAAAAAGAAAAAGAAGAAGAAGCACAAGAACATAAAGAAAAAGAAGAAGAAGAAGAAGAAAGGAAGAAGAAGAAGAAGAAGAAGATGTTGATGATTTTTGTGAAGAAGAAGAATTAGAAGGAGAAGAAGAAGAAATATTAGAATAAGAAGAAGTAGTAGAAGAAGGGAAAGAAGAATTAGAAGAAGAAGAAGAAAAAGAAGAAGAAGAAGGAGAAGAAGAAGAAGAAGAAGAAGATGTAAAAGAAGTAGTAGTAGAA
>JAIUJO010001747.1:25000-27500 GCA_023846275.1 Vanilla planifolia
TTATGATGAAGTTGAAGGAGGAGGAGGAGGAGAAGAAGAAGAAGAAGAAGAAGAAGAAGTATAAGATTAAGAAGACGAAGATGAAGAAGAAGAAAAAGAAGATGTAGAAGAAGTGGAAGAGGAAGAAGTAGTAAAAGAAGACGGAGAAGAAGGAGAAGGTGAAGAAGAAGAAGAAGAAGAATAAGAAGAAGTTGATTATGAAAAAGTAGAATAGTTAGAAGAAGAAGAAGAAGAAGAAGAAGGAGGAGAAGAAAAAAGTAGAAAGAGAAGGAGAAGAAGAACAAGAATAAAAATAAGAAGAAGAATAAGAAGATGAAGAAGAAGAAGAAGAAAAAGAGGAAGAAAATGAAGAAAAAGACGAAGAAGAAGTGGAAGAAGAAGATGAAGAAGAAGAATAAGAGGAAGAAGAAAAGAAGAATAAGTTGAAGAAGAAGATGATGAAGAAGTAGAAGAAGAAGAAGAAGAAGAAAAAGAAGAAGGAGAAGTAGAAGTTGAATTAGAAGAAGGAGAAGAAGAAGAAGAAGAAGAGGTAGAAGAAGAAGAAAAAGAAGAAGAAGGAGAAGAAGAAGAAGAGGAAGAAGAAGAAGACGAAGAAGAAGCAGAAGAAGAAGAGGAAGAAGAAGAAGAAGAAGAAGGAGAAGAAGAAGAAGAAGAAGACGAAGTATAAGATGAATAATAACAACAAGAAGAAGAAGAAAAAGTAGAAGTAGAAGAAGAAGAAGAAAAAGGAGGACAAGAAAATGAAGCAGAAGAAGCAGAAGTAGAAGAGGAAAAAGAAGTTGATGAAGGAGAAAGAAAGAAGACGAATAAAAAGAAGATGATGATGAAGAAACAAAAGAAAAAGATGAAGAAGGAGAAGAAGAAGAAGAAGAAGCAGAAGATGAAGAAGTAGTAGAAGGAGAAGAAGAAGTAGATGTAGAAGAAGCAAGAAGAGGAAGAAGAAGAAGAAGAAGAGGAAGAAGAAAAGGAAGAAGAAGTAGAAGAAGAGGAGTAAGAGGAAGAAGAAGAAGAAGAAGAAGATGAAGAAGAGGAAGCAGAAGAGGAAGTAGAAGAAAAAGAAGAAGAAGAAGGAGTAGAAGATGCAAGACAAGAAGATGAAGAAAAGGAGGAGAGAGAAGAAGAAGAGGAAGAAGAAGAAGAAGAAGAAGAAGAAGAGGAAGAAGAAGATGATGATGACGATGAAAAAGAACAAGAAAAACAAGAAGAAGAGGAAGAAAGAGAAGAAGAAGAAGAAGAAGAAAAAGAAGTAGAAGAAGAAGAGGAAAAGAAGGAAGAGGAGGAAGAAGAAGAAGAGGAGGACGAGGAAGGGGAGGAAAACGATGAGGAAGAGGAGGTAGAAGAAGAAGATGAAGAAGAAGAAGAAGAAAAAGTTGAAGAAGAAGAAGTAGTAGAAGAAGTAAAAGAAGAAGAAGCAGAAGAAGAAGAAGAAGAAGAATTAAAAGGAGAAGAATGGGAAGAAGAAAAATGAGAAGGAGGAGAAGAAGAAAAAGAAGAAGCAGAATTAGAAGAAGAAGAAGTAGAAGAAGAAGAAGAAGAAGAAGAAGTTGATGAAGAAGAAGAAGAAGACAAAAAAAAAGAAGATGAAACATAAGAAGAAAAAGGGGAAGAAAAAGAAGAAGAAGAAGTTGAAGAGGAAGAAGAAGAAGAAAAGGAGGAGTTAGAAGAAGAAGAGGAAGAAGAAGAAGTAGAAGAAGAAGAAGAAAAATGAGAAGAAGAAGGAGAAGAAGTAGATGGAGATGAAGAAGAAGATGAACAGGAAGAAGAAGAAGAGGAGAAATAAGATGGAGGAGAACTAGGAGAAGAATAAGAAGCAGAAGGAGAAGAAGAAGAAGAACAATTAGAATTAGAAGAAGAAGAAGAAGAAGAAGAAGAAGAAGAAAAATAAGAAGAAGAGTAGAAATGCGAAGTTGAATAAGAAGAAGAAGAAGAAGAAGGAGAAGTAGAAGAAGAAGAAGAAGACGAAGAAGAAAAAGAAGAAGAAGAAGGGGAAGAAGAAGAGCAAGAAGAAGGAGAAGAAAGAGGAGAAGAAGAAGAAGAAGAAGATGAAGAAGAAGAAGAAGTGGAAGAAAAGAAGAAAAAAAGGAAGAAGATGAAAAAGAAGAAGAAGAGGAAGAAGAAGAAGAAGAAAAACAATTAAAAGAAGAAGAAAAAGAAGAAGAAGAAGGAGAAGATGATAAAGAAGAAGAAGAAGAAGAAGAAGAAGAGGAAAAGGAAGAAGAAGAAGTAAAAGAAAAAGAAGAAGCAAAGAAGAAGAAGAAGAAGAAGAAGAAGAAAAGGAAGAAGAAGTAGAAGAAGAAGAAGAAAAGAAGAAGAAGAAGAAGAAGAAAAGAAGAAGAAGAAGATGAAGAAGAAGGAGAGGAAAAAGAAGTAAAAGAAGAAGAAGAAGATGAAGAAGAAGAACAGGAGGAGGGGAAGAAGAAGAGGAAGAAAAAGACGAAGAAGAAGTGGAAGAAGAAGATGAAGAGGAAGAAGAAAAGAAGAATAAGTTGAAGAAGAAGAA
>JAIUJO010001747.1:57500-60000 GCA_023846275.1 Vanilla planifolia
AGAAGAGGAAGAAGAAGAAGAAAAGGAAGAAGAAGAAAAGTATGAAAAAGAAGAGGAAGTAGAGGAAGAAGAACAAGAAGAATAGGAGGAGGAGGAAGTAGAAGAAAACGAATGAGGAAGAAGAAGAAGAAGAAGAGTAAGAAGAAGATGAAAATGGAGAAGAAGAAGAAGAAGAAGAAGAAAAAGAACAAGAATAAGAATAAGAAGAAGAAGAAGAATAAGTAGAAAAAAGTAGAATTAGGGGAAGATGAACAATAAGGAAAAGAAGTAGAAGAAGAAGAAGAAGAAGAAGAGGAGGAGAGGAATAAGAAGTAGAAGTAGAAGAAGAAGAAGAATAGGAAGAAGAATAAGTAGAAGAGGAAGAAGAAGAAGAAGAAGAAGAAAAGAAGAAGAAGAAGAGGAAGAAGAAGAAGTACAAAAAGAAGAAGAAGAAGAAGAAGAAGAAAAAAAGAAGAAGTAGTAGTAGAAGAAGAAGAAGAGGAAGAAGAAGGAGAAGATGAAGGAGACGAAGTAGAAGAGGAGGAAGAAGTTGATAAGCAACCAAGAAGAACAAGAAGAGAAGAAGTGTTTGATGATGACGATGGAGAAGTAGGAGGAAAAGAAGGAGAAGGAGGAGGAGGAGGAGGTGAAAAAGAAGGACAAGAGGGAGAAGGAGGGGAAGAAGAAGAGGAAGAAGAAGAAAAAGACGAAGGAGAAGAAGAGGAAGAAGAATAGTAAAAAGAAGAAGAAGAAGAAGAAGAAGAAGAAGAGGAGGAAAAAGTAGAAGAAGAAGAGCAAGAAGAAGATGAAAAAGAAGAAGAAAAAGAGGTTGAAGAAGAAGGAGTTGAAGAAGAAGGGCAAGATGGCCACGGTGATGAAGAAGAAGAAAAGAGGAAGAAGAAGAGGGTGAAGAAGAGGAAATAGAAGAAGAAGAAGAAGAAGAAGAAGAAAAAAAGAGTAAAAGAATAAAAAGTAGTAGAAGAAGAAGAAGTAGTAGAACTAGAAGAAGAAGAATAAGAAGAAGAGAAAGAAATTGAAGAACAAGAAAAAGAGGAGGAAGAAGAAGATGAAGAAGATGACGAAGAAGAAGATCAAGAGGAAGAAGAAGAAGAAGTGGAACAAATGGAAGTAAAAGAGGAAAAAGAATAAGATGAAGATGAAGAGGAGGAGGAGGAGGACGAAGAAGAGAAAGAAGAGAAAGAAGAAGAAAATGAAGAAGAGGAAGAGGAAGGAGAGGAAGTAGAAGAAGAAGAAGAAGAAGAAGAAGAAGAAAAAGAAGAAGAAGAAGAAGAAGAAGAAGAAAAGAAAGGAGAACAGGAAGCAAAAGAAGAAGAAGAAGAAGAAGAAGACGAAAAGGAAGAGGAAGAAGAGGAAGAAGAACAAGAAGAAGAGGAAGAAGAAAAGAAGAGAAAGAAGAAAAATAAGAGTAAGAAGAAGATAAAAAAGGAGGAGGATGAAGAAGAAAAAGTAGTAGTAGTAGTAGTAGAAGAAGAAGAAGAAGAAGAAGAAGAAAGAGAAGAATAAGAAAAAGATGAAGACGAATAAGAAGAAGAAGAGGAAGAAGAAGAAGAAGAAGAATTTGACGAAAAAGAAAAATGAGAAGAAGAAAAAGAATGAGAAGAGTAGAAGAAGAAGAATAATAAGAAGAAAAGGCAGAAGATGAAGAAGAAAAAGAAGAAGAAGAAGAAGAAGAACAAGAAGAAAAAGAAGATTACGTAGAAGAGGAATAAGGAATAAGAATAAGAAGGAAGAATAGGAAGAAGAAGTAGGAGAAGAAAAAGAAGAAGAACAAGAAGAAAAAAAATGAAGAAGCAGTAGTAGTAAGAAGAAGAAGAACAAGAAAAAAAAAAGAAGAATATGAATAAGAATAATAATAACAATAAGATGAAGAAGAAAAGGTAGAAGTAGGAGAAGAAAAAGAAGAAGAAGAAGAAAAAAAGAAGAAGAAGAAGTAGAAGTTGTAATAGAAGAATAAGAAGAAGAACGAACAAAAGAATTAGAAGAAGAAGAAGAAGAAGAAGAAGGAGAATTAGAAGAAGAAGATGAAGAAGAAGAAAAAGGAGAAGAAGAACAAGAAAAGTAGGAGGAAGAAGAAGAGAAATAAGAATAGGAAGAAGAAGAAGAAGAAGAAGAAGAAGAAGAAGAATAGGAAGAAGAAGATGATGAGGAACAAGAAGTAGAGGAGGAAGAAGAAGAAGAAGATTAGGAAGAAGAACAGGAAGAAGAAGAGATAGAAGTGTTTGATGATGATGATGATGAAGAAGTAGATGGAAAAGAAGGAGAAGAAGAAGAAAGAGGAGGAGGAGAAAAAGAAGCACAAGAAGGAGAAGGAGATGAAGAAGAAGAAGAAGAAGTAGAAGAGGAAGAAGAAGAGTAAAAAGAAGAAGTTGAAGAAGCATAGGAAGAAGAAGAGGAGGAAGAAGAAAAAGAAGAAGAAGAAGAAGAAGAGGACGATGAAGAAGAAGAAGAGCAGAAGAAGAAGAAGGAGATGTAGAGGAAAAAGTACAAGAAGAAGGGGAGG
>JAIUJO010001747.1:67500-87500 GCA_023846275.1 Vanilla planifolia
AATGTAATGAAGAAGAAGAAGAAGATGATGATGAAAAAGATGAAGAAGAGGATGAAGAAGAAGAAGAAGATGGAGAAGAAGAAGAAGTAGAAGAGAAAGAAGTAGAAGTAGAACAAGAAGAAGAAGTGGAAGGAGAAAAAGAAGTAGTAGAAGAAAAATAAAAAGAAGAAGAAGAAGAAGAAGACGATGATGATTATGAAGATGAAGAAGAAGATGAAGAAAAAGAAGAGGAAGAAGAAGAAGAAGAGGAAGAAGTAAAGGAAGAACTAGAACAAGTGCAAGAAGAAGTATAAGATGAAGTAAAAGAAGAAGAACAAAAAGAAGAAAAGATGGAGAAGAGGAAGAAGAAGAAATAAAAGGAGGAGAAGAAGGAGTAGAAGGAAAAAGAGAAGAAGAAGAAGGAGAAGAAGAAGAAGAAGAAGAAGAAGAAGAAGGAGAGGAAGTAGAAGAAGAGGAAGAAGAAGAAGAAGAAGGAGAAGCAGAAGTTGATGATGATGAAGAAGAAAAAGATGAAAAGGAAGAAGAAGTGGAAGAAGTAGAAGAAGAAGAAGAACATGTACAAGAAGAAGTATAAGATGAAGTAAAAGAAAAAGAAGAAGACAAAAAGGAGAAGAGAAAAAAGAAGAAATAAAAGGAGAAGAAGAAGGAGTAGGAGGAGAAGGAGAATAAGAAGAGGAAGAAGAAGAAGAAGAAGAAGAAGAAGGAGAAGAAGAAGGAAAGAAACAAGAAGAGGAAGAAGATGAAGAAGAAGAAGAAGAGGAAAAAAGGAGAAGAAGACGAGGAACAAGAAGAGGAAGAGCAGGAAGAAGTACAAGAAAAAGAAGTAGAAGAAGAAGAAGAAGAAGAAGAAGAAGAAGAAGAAAAAGTAGAGGAAGAAAAATTGGAAGAACAAGAAGAATAAGAACAAGAAGAAGAACAAGAAGCGGGAGAAAAAGGAGAAGAATACGAAGATGAAGAAGAAGATCAGGAAGAAGATGAAGGATAAGAAGAAGAAGGAGAAGAAGAAGAAGAAGGAGAAGAAGAAGGAGAAGAAGAAGACGAAAAAGAAGAAGAAGAAGAAGGAGAAGGAGAAGAAGAAGAAGAAGTAGAAGTGGTAGAAGAAGAAGATGGAATAGGAGAAGAAGGTGAAGAAGAAGAAGATGAAGTAGAAAAAGAAGAAAAAGAAGAAGAAGAAGAAATAGGACGAGAAGAAGAAGAAGTAGTAGTAGTTGTAGTAGTAGTAGAGGAAGAAGGAGAAGAAGAAGAAGAAAAAGAGGAAGAAGAAGAAGAAGAAAAAGGACAAGTAGAAGAACAAGAAAAGGAAGAAGGAGGAGGAGAAGAAGAAGAAGAAGAGGAAGAAGAGGAGGAAGTAGAAGTAGAAGAAGTAGAAGAAGAAAGAAAAAAGAAGTACAAGAAGAAGTAGAAGAAAGAAGTAGGAGAAGAAGAAGATGATGATGATTAAGAAGATGAAGAAGAAGAAGAAGAAGAAGAAGGAGAAGAAGTACAAAAAGAAGAAGAAGAAGAAGAAGAAGTAGAAGAAGAAGAAGAAGAAGAAGAAGAAAAAGAAACTGAAGAAGATGAAGAAGAAGAAGGAGAAAAATGAGAAGAAGAAGAAGAAGAAGAATAAGAAGATGAACAAGAAGGAGAAGAAGAAAAAAGGGACCAAGAAGAAGAAGAAGAAGAGGAAGAAGAAAATTAAGAAGTAGAAAAATTAGTAGAAGAAGAAGGAGAGCTCGAAGACGAAGAAGAAGAAGAAAAAGGAGAAGGAGAAGAAGAAGAAGAAGAAGAAGAAGAAGAAGAAGTTAAAAAAGAAGAAGAAGCTGTAGAAGAAGTAGAGGAAGTAGAAGAAGGAGAAGGAGGAGAAGAAGAAGAAGAAGAACAAGGTGTTAAAGAGGAAGAAGACGGAGTAGAATAGGAAGAAAAAGAAGAAAAAGAAGAAAAAGAAGAAGAAGAAGAAGAAGAAGAAGAAGAAGTAGAAGAAGAGGAACAAAAAGGAGAAGAAGAAGATCAAGAAGGAGAAGAAGGAGAAGAAGAAGAAGTAGACGATGAAGAAGAAGAAGTAGAAGAGGATGAAGAAGAAGAAGTGGAAGAAGAAAAAGAAGAAGAGAAAGAAGTTGAAGGAAAGCAAGAACAAGAACAAGATGAAGTAAAAGTAATTACGATGATGAAGAACAAGAGGAGAAAGAAGGAGAAAACAAAGAAGAATAAGAAGGTGAAGATGGGGATGGAGAAAAAGAAGAAGAAGAAGAAGAAGAAGAAGAAGTAGTAGTAGTGGAAGTATATGAAGAAGGTAAAGGAGAAGAAGAGATTTGAGAGTAAGAAGAAAAATAAGAAGAAGAAGAAGAAGAAGAAGAAGAAGAGAGGAAGAAGAAGAGAGGAAGAAGAAGAAGAAGAACAAGTAGAAGTAGGAAAAAAAAAAGGAGAAGAAGAGAGGAAGAGGAAGGAGACAAGAAGAAGAAGAAGAAGAAAAGGAAGGAATAGAAGTAGAAGAGTGGAACAAGAAAAAGAAGAGAAAGAAGGAAAAGAAAAAGTAGTAGAAGGAGAAGAAGAAGAAAAAGAAGTGGTAGATGGAGAAGAAGAAGAAGAAGAAGTGAAAGAAGAAGAAGTAGAAGAAGAGGATGAAGAAGTGAAAGAAGAAGAAGAAGTTGAAGAAGAAGAAAAAGGAGAAGAAGACGAAGAAGGAGAAGTAGAAGTACAAGAAGAAGAAGAAATAGAAGAAGAAGAAGAAGAAGAAGAAGAAGAAGAAGAAGGAGAAGAAAAAGAAGAAGAAGAAGAAGTAGATGAAGAAGAAGATGAAGAAGAAGAGGTAGAAGGCAAAAAAGAATAAGAATTGGAAAAAGAAGAAAATGATGATGAAGAAGAAGAAGAAGAGAAAGAAGAAGAACAAGAACAAGAAGAAGAAGAAGTATAAGATGATGAAGAAGGAGAAAGGGAAGAAGAAGGAGGAGGAGATGGAGCAGAAAGAGAGGAATAAGAAGAAGAATAATAAGAATATGAAGAAGAAGAATAACAAGAATAAGAAGAAGAAGAAGAAGAACAACTTCTTTGCCTACTTCTTCTTCTTGTTCATTTTCTTCTGCTTCTTCTTCTTCTTCTTCTTCTTCTTCTTGTCAATCCACTTTTTCTTTTTCTTCATCTTCTTAAGCCTCTTCTTCTTCTTCTTCTTCTTCTACTTCTTCATCGTCTTCTTCTTCGTTTTCTCCCTCTTCTTCGTCTTCTTTTTCGACTTCTTCTTCATCTATTTCTTCTTTTTCTTCTTCCTCTTCTTCTTCTTCTTCTTCTTTATCTTTTATTACAACTTCTTCATCTACTTCTTTTTCTTCTTCTTCTTCTCCTTCGTCTTCCACTTCTTCATCTTCTACTTCTTCGTCTTCCTCTTCCACTTCTTCTTCTTCTTCTTCTTCTTCTACTTCTCCTTCTTCTTCTTCTTTTTCTTTGCCTCTTCCTTCTTCATATTCTTCTTCTTCTTCTTCTTCTTTTTCCTCTTCATCTTCTTCTTCTACTTCTTCTTCTTCTTCCCCTTCTACTTCTTCTTGTACTTCACAGTCTTCTCCTTCTTTTCATCTTCTTCTTCTTTTTCTTTTTCTTCTTTTCCTTCTTCTTCTTCTTCTTCAACTTTTTCTTATTCTCTTTCTTCTTCTTCTCCTTCTTTTTCTTCTTCTCCTTCTTCTTCTTTTACTTTGTGTTCTTCTTTATCTTCTTTTTCTTCTTCTTCTTCGTCTTCTTCTTCTTCTTCTTCGCCTCCTCCTTCTTCTTGTTCTTTTAGTTCTTCTTCTTCTGCTTCTTTCTCTTCTTTTTAATTTTCTTCTTCTTCTTCTTCTTCTCCTTCTGGTTGTTCTTCTTCTTCCACATCTCTGTCTTCTTTGTTTTCTTGTTGCTGTTATTGTTCTTCTTCTTTTAATTCTTCTTCTTCTTCTTCTTCTACTGCTGCTTCTTTTTCTTCATCTTCTTTTTCTTCTTCTTCCACTTCTTCATTTTCTTCTTCTTCTTCCTCTTCTTTTTCTTCTTCTTCTTCTTCTACTTCTACTTCTTCTACTTCCTCTTCTTCTTCTTCTTCTTCTTCATCTTCTTCTTCATCTTTTTCTTCTTCTTCAACTTCTTCTTCTACTCTTCTTCTTCTTTTTTTCTTCTTCTACTTCTTCTTCTTATTCTTATTCTTATTCTTCTTCTTTTTCTTCTTCTTGTTCTTTGTCTTTGTCTTC
Organism: Vanilla planifolia; assembly: GCA_023846275.1. NCBI lineage: Eukaryota > Viridiplantae > Streptophyta > Magnoliopsida > Asparagales > Orchidaceae > Vanilla > Vanilla planifolia. The sequence goes on from JAIUJO010001747.1 coordinate 71,682, forward strand.
TTCTTCTTCTTCCTCTTCCTCTTTTTTCCTTTTGCTTCCTATTCTTCTCTCTCTTCCTCTAATTCGTCCCTCTTCTCTTCTTCTTCTTTTACTAATTTTTCTTCCTGTTCATGTTCCTCTTCTTCTTCTTGTTCTTCTTCTTCTCCTTCTCCTTCTTCAACTTCTTCATCTTCTACTTCATAATCATAGACTTCTTTTTCTTCGCTTCTTCTTCTTCTTCTTCTTCTTCTTCCTCCTCCTTCACCTCCTTTTCTTCATATTCTTCCTCTTCATCATCATCTTCTTCTTCTTCTACTTCTTCTTCATAAACTTTTACTTCTGCCTCTTCCAATTCCTCTTCTTCTTCTACTTCATCTTTCTCTTCTTCTTAATCTTCTTCTTCTTCTTCTTCTCTTCCTCTTCTTCTTTTCTTCTTCTTCTTCTTCTCTTCTTCTTCTTCTTCTTCATCTTCCTCTTGTTCTTCTTTTACTTCTTCTTCTTCTTCTTCTTCTTCTCATTGTCCTTCTTTTTCTTCTTCTTCCTCTTTTTCATCTTCCTCTTCCTCCTTTTCTTCTTCCTCTTCTTCTACTTCTACTTCCCTTACTTCTTCTTCCTCTTCTTCCCCTTCTTCTTCTTCTTCCATTTATTCCTCAAGTTCTTCTTCTTCTTCTTCTTCTTCTTCTTCTTCTTCTTCCTCGTCTTCTTCTTCTTCTTTTTAATCTTCTCCTTCTTCGTCTTCTTCGTCTTCTTCTTCTTCTTCTACTTCTTGTTCTCCTTCTCCTTCTCCTTTTACTTCTTGATCTTCTTATTATTCTTTTTCTCTTTCTTCTTCTTCTTCTTTTTCCACATCTTGAGCTTCTTCTTCTTCTTCTTCCTCTTCTTCTTTATCTTCTTCTTCTTCTACTACTTTATATTATTCTCCATCTCCTTCTCCTTCTTCTTGTTCTTCTTCTTCATCTTCTTCTCATCTTCTTCTTCAGCTTATTATTATTATGATTATTATTATTGTTATTATTATTATCATTGTTATTAATATTATTATTATTATTATTATTATTATTATTATAATCTTGTTCTTCTTCTTCTTCTTCCACTTCTTCTTCTTCTTCTTCTTCTTCTTCTCCTTCTTCTTCTCCTTCTTCTTCTTTTTCTTCTTGTTCTTCTTCTCCTTCTTCTTCTCCTACTTCTTGTTCTTCTTGTTCTTCTTCTTCTTCATCATCATCATCTTGTCCTTCTTCTCCTTCCTCTTCTTTTCTTCTTATTCTTATTCTTCTTCTTCTTCTTCCACTTCTTCTTCTTCTTCAACTACTTCTTCTTCTTCTTCGTCTTCTTCTTCTTTGTCATCTTCTTCATCTTCATCTTCTTCTTCTTCCTCTTCCTCTTTATCTTCTACTTCTTGTTCTTCCACTTCTTCTTCATCCTCTTTTTCTCCTTCTTTTCTTCTTCTTCTTCTTCTTCTTTTAGTTCTTTTACTTCTTCTTCTTCTTCTTCTTCTTCTTCTTCTTCTTCTTCTTCTGCTTCTTCTTCTTCTTCTTCTTCATCTTCTTCTTCTCCTTCTTCTTCTTCTTCTTCTTCTTCTTCGTCTTCTTCTTCATGTTCTTCTTTTTCATCTTCAACTACTACTTCTTTGTCTACTTCTTCTTATTCTCTTTATTCCTCTTCTTCTTCTTCTTTGTGTCCTTCTTCTTCTTCTTCTTCTCCTCCTCCTCCTCTTCTTCTTCTTCTTCTTCTTCATCCTCTGCTTCTTCATCTTCTTCATCTTCATCTTACTCTAATTCTTCTTCTTCTTCCACTTCTTCCCCCTCTACTATTTTTTTTTTCTTTTTCCTCTTTTTCATCTTCTTCTCCTTCTTTCTCTTCATCTTCTTCTACTTCTTCTTCTTCTTGTTCTTCTTTTCCTTCTTCTCTTCGTCTTCTTCTTCTTTTTCTTTACTATTTCTTCTTCTTCACCTTCTTCTTCTTCTTCTACTCCTTATTCTCCATCTTTTTCTTCGACTTCTTCTTGATCTTCTTCTTCTTCTTCTTCTTCACGTTCTTCTCCTCCTTTTTCTTCATCTTTTCTTCTCCTACCTCTGCTTTTTCTTCATCTTCTCCTTCTTCTTCTTCTCTTTTGCCTTTTTCTTCTTGTTCTTCTTCTTCTTCTTCTTATTCTTCTGCTTCTACTACTACTTCTTCTTTGTCTTCTTCTTCTTCTTCTTCTTTGTCTTTTTCTTCATCTGCTTCTTCATCCTCTTCGTCTTCTTCTTCTTTTTCTTCTTTATCTTCTTCTTCTTCTTCTTCCTTTTCTTCTTCTTCTTTTTCATCTTCTTCTTCTTCATCATTATCATCTTCTTCTACTTGTTGTCCTTCTTCTTCCTTATATTCTTCTTCTCATTCATCTTCTTCTTCTCCTTCATCTACTTCTTCTCTTTCATCATCATCATCATCTTCTTCTTCTTCTTCTTCTCTTTCTCCCTCTTCTTCTTCCTCTTGTTCTTCTTCTTCATCTTCTTCTTTCTTTTATTCTTCATCCTCTTCTTCCTTCCTCTTGTTCTTCTTCTTCATCTTCTTCTTTCTTTTATTCTTCATCCTCTTCTTCCTTGTCTTCTATTTCTTTTTCTCTTTCTTCTTCTTCTTCTTCTTCTCCCTCTTTGTCTTCTTCTTGTTCTTTCCATTCTTCCTCTTCTTCTTCATCTTCTTCTTCTTCTTATTTTTCTTCTTGTTCTTATTCCTCTTCTTCTTCTTCTTTATCTTCTTCTTTTTAACCTTCTTCTTCCAATTCTTCTTCTTCGTCTTCTTCTTCTTCTTCCATTCCATCAAAATCATTTTCTTCTTCTTCATCTTCCTATTCTTCTTCTTCTTCTTCTTCTTCTTGTCCCTCTTCTTGTTCTTCTTCTTCGTCTTCTTCATGTTCTTCTTCAGCCTCATCTTTATTTCCTTCGCCTTCTTCTTCTTAGTCGTCTTCTTCTCTTTCTTCTTCTTCCTCTTCACCTTCTTTCACTTTTTTGTCTTCTTCTTATTTGTCTCTACTTCTTCTTCTTCATTATCTTCTTCTTCTTCTTCAACTTCTTCTTCTTCCTCTTCTTCTCTTTCTACTTCTCCTTTTTCTTCTCCTTATCCTTCTACTACTTGTTCTTCTATTACTTCAACTTGTTCTTCTTCTTCTTCTTCTTCTCTTCTTCTTCTTCCTCATCTTCTTCTCCTTCTTCTTCTTTTTTTTCTTCTTCTCTTCTACGTCTACTTCTTTGTCTTCTTCTTCATCTTCTCCTTCTTCTTCTCCATCTTCTTCTCCTTCTTCGACTTCTTTCTTTTCTTTTTCATTTTCTTATTCTTCTTCTTCTCTTTATTCTTCTTTTTCTTCATCTTCTTTTTCTTTTTCTTCTTCTTCTCCTTCTTCTACTCCTTCTCTGTCTTCTTCTTCTTCTTTTCTTTTTCCACTTCTTCTTCTTCTTCTTTTTCTTCTTCCCTCCTCATCCTCCTTCTTTTTCTTCTGCTTTTCTTCTTCTTCTTCTTATCATCTTCTTCATATTCTTCTTCTTCTTCGACTTCTTCTTCATCATCATCATCTTCTCCTTCTTCTTCTACTTCTTCTTTGTCTTCTTCATCGTCTTCTTCTTCGTCTTCTCCTTCATCATCATCATCTTCTTCTTCTTCTTCTTCTTCTTCTTCTCTTTCTTCTTCATCCCCTTCTTTCATTTCTTCTTCTTCCCCTTCTTTGGCTTCCACTTCTTTATCTTTCTTTTTTTCAACTTTTTCTTCTTCATCATCTTCATTTTCATCATTGTCATCATCTTTTTCTTCTTCTACTTCTTCTTCTTCTTCTTCTTCCAATTCTTCTTCTTCTCCTTCTTCTTCTTATTCTTTTTCTTCTTTCTCAAATTCTTCTTCTCCTTCATCATCATCTTCTTCTTCTTCTTTTTCTTCTTCTCCATCTCCTTCTTCTTCTTCTTCTTCTTCCACCTCTTCTTCTTCTTCTTCCCCTTATTGTTCAACCTCTTCTTCTTTGTCTTCTATTTCTATTTCTCCTTCTTCTTCTTCTTCTTCTCCTTCTTTGTCTTCTTCTTGTTCTTCAACTTCTTATTCTTCTTCTTCTTCTTCTTCTTCTACTTCTTCTTATCTTTCTCCTCCTTTTAATTCTTGTTCTTCTTCTTCTTCGTCAAATTATTTTTCTTCTTCCTCTACTTCTTCATCTTCTTCTTCTTCTCCTTCTTCTTTTTCCTCTTTTTGTTCTTCTTCTCCATCTACATTATCTTAATCATCTTCTTAGTCATCTTCCTCTCTTTCTTCTTCATCTACTTCTTCTTCTTCTTCTTCTAGTTCTTCTCCTTCTTCTTCCTCTTCATCTACTTCTCCTTCACCTTCTTTTTCATTGTCTTCTTCCTCTTCTTCATCATCATCATTATCGTCTTCTTCTTCCTCTTCCTCTTCCTCCTCTTCTTCTTATTCTTGTTCGTCATTTTCTTCTTCTTCTTCTTCTTACACTTCTTCCTTTTCATCTTCTTCTTCTTCTTCCTCTTCTTCTTCTTCTCCTCCTCCTCCTTGTCCTTCTTCAACTTCTACTTCTTGTTCTGTTTCTTCTCCTTCTTCTCCTACTACTTTTTCTTCTTCTTTTTTATCATCATCTTCTGCTCTTCTTCTTCCTCTTCTTCTTCATCTTCTTTTTTGTCTTGCTCTTTTTCTTCTTCATCTTCATCTTCATCATCATCTTCTTCTTCTTCTACATCTACTTCTTCCTCTTCTTCTTCTTCTTTTTCTACTTCTTTATCTTCTTCTTGTTCGAATTCTTCTTCTCCTTCTTTTTCTTCTTCTTCTTTTTCTTCTTCTTCGTCTTCTTCTTCTTCTTCTTCTTCTTCTTCTTCTTGTCCTTCTCCTTCTTCAACTTCTTCTTCTTCCTCTTCCTCTTCTTCTTCCTCCTCCTCATCTTCTTCTTCTACTTCTTCTTCTTCTTCTCTTCGATCTTCTTCTTCTTCTTCTTCTTCGTCTTCCTCCACCTCTTCTTCATCTTCTTCTTTTTCTTTGCCTTATTATTCTTCGTCTTCTTCTTCTTCTTCTTCTTCTTCGTCTTCTTCTTCTTCCTCCTCATCTTCTTCTTCTACTTCTTCTTCTTCTTCTCTTCGATCTTCTTCTTCTTCTTCTTCTTCGTCTTCCTCCACCTCTTCTTCATCTTCTTCTTTTTCTTTGCCTTATTCTTCTTCGTCTTCTTCTTCTTCATCTTCTTCTTCGTCTTCTTCTTCAACTTCTGCTTCTTCTTCTTCTTCTTCTTCTTCGTCTTCTTCTTCATCTTCTTCTTCTCTTCTTCTTCTTCCTCTTTGTCTTCTTCTTCTTCTTCTTTGTCTTCTTTTTCTTTGTCTTCTTCTTCTTCTACATCTTATATTCTTCTTCTTCTTCTTGTTCTTAATCATCGTCATCATCTTTTTCATCTTCTTCTTCTTCTTCTTCATAATCTTCTTGGCCTTCGTCTTCTTCTTCTTCTTTTCCTTCTTCAACTTCTTCTTCTTCTTCTTCTTCAACATCTTCTTCTTCTTCTTCTGCTTCTTCTTCTTCTTCGTTTTCTTCCCCTTCTTCTTCTTCTTCTTCTCCTTCTTCTTCTTCTTCTTCTTCTTCATCTTCTTTATTTCCTCCTTCATGTTGTTCGTCATCTTCGTCTTCTTCTTCTTCTTTTTCTTCTTTTTTTTTTCCACTTCTTCCTCTTGTTCCTGTTTTTCGACTTCTTCTTCTTCTTCTACTTCTTTTTCTTCTTCTTCTTCTTCTTCTTTTTCTTCTTCATCTTCTTCTACTACTTCTTCTTCATGTTCTTCTACTTCCTCTTATTCTTCTTCTTCTTCTTCTTCTTCTTCTTCTTCTTATTTTTCTTCTTCTTCTTCTTCTTTTACCTCTTCTACTTCTTCTTCTACATCTTTGCATTCTTCTTCTTCATCTTTGTATTCCTCTCGTTCTTCTTCTTCTTCTTCTTCTTCCTCTTCTTCTTCTTGGCCTTGTTCCTCATCTTCTTCCTCTTCTTCTTCTTCTACTTCTTCTTCATTTCCACTTCTTCTTCTTCTTCGTCTTTTTCCTCTTCCTAATTTTTCTTTTCTTTGTCAATCATTTTCATCGCCTTCCTCTTCCTCTTCTTCTTCTTCTTCATCTTCTTGTACTGCTTCTTTCTTTTCTTCTACTCCTTCGTTGTCATCTTCATCTTCTTTTTCTTCTTCACCTTCTTCTTCTTCTTTCATGTCTTCTTCTTCCTCGTTTTCTTCCTCTTCTTCTTCTGTTACTTCTTCTTTTTGTTTTTCTTCTTCTTCATCTTTCTCTTTTATGATTTCTTCTTCATCATCATCTTCTTCTTCTTCTCCTTCTTCTTATTCCTAATCTTCTTCTTCTTCCCTTCTTTGTCTTCTTTGTCTTCTTTGTCTTCTTCTTTTTCTTCTTCTTCTTCTCCTACTTCTTCACCTTCTTCTTCTTGTTCTTCTTCTTCTTATTCTTCTTATTTATCTCTTTTTCCTTCTTTTTTTTCTTCTTCTTCTTCTACTCCTCCTTCATCTTCATCTTCTTCGTCTTCTTCTTCTTCTTCCTCTTCCTCTTCTTCATTGTCATCATCACCATCTTCTACTTCCTTCTTCTTGAGCTTCTTCATCTTCCTTTTCTTCTTCTTCTTCTTCTTCTTATTCATCTCCTTTTTCCTCTTCTTTTCCTTCTTCATCTTCTTCTTTTTCTTCTTCTTCTTCTACTTCTTCTTCATCATCTTCTTCTTATTCTTCTTCTCTTTCTACTACTTCTTCGTCTTCTACCACTTCTTCTTCTTCTTCATCTTCTTCTTCTCTTTCTCCTTCAACTTCATCTTCTTAATCTTCTTCTTCTTCCTCTCCAACTTCCTCATCAACATCATCATTGTCATCTTCTTCTTCTTCCTTTTCCTCTTCTTCGTCTTCTTCTTCTTCTTTATCTTTGCCCTTTTTACCTCTTCTTCCTCTTCCTCTTCTTCTTCTTTCCCTTCTTCGTGTTCCACTTTCTTATTTTCCTTTCCTTCGTCATCTTCTTCATCTTCTTCTTATTATTCTTTTTCTTCTTCTTCTTCTTCGTCTAGTTCTACTGCTTCTCCATCATCATATTCTTCTTCTTCTTCTTCCTCTTATTCTTCTTCCTCTTTTTTTTCCTCTTCTTCTTCTTCTACCTCTTCTTTTTCTTCTTCTTCTTCCTCCTCTTCTTCTTGTTCTACTTCTTTTTTTTCCTCTTTCTTCTTCTTCTTCTTCCTCTTCTTCTTCTTTGTCTTCTTCTTCATTTCATCATCATCTTCTTCTTCTTCTTCTACTTCTTCTTTTTCGTCTTTTTCATCTTCTTCTTCTTCCTCCTCTTCTTCTCCTGCTTCTTCTTCTTCTTCTTCTTTTTCTTCAGCATTTTCTTCTTCTTCTTCTTCGTCTTCTTTGACTTCTTCTTCTTCTACTACTACTAGTACAACTTCTTCTTCTTCTTCTTCTTCTAGTTATTTTTCTTCTTCTTCTTCTTCTTCTTCTTCTTCGTCTTCGTCTTCTTTCTCTTAGTCTTCATCATCATCATCATCATCTTCTTCTTCTTCTTCTTCTTCTTCTTCTTCTTCTTCTTCTTCTTCTTAATTTTCTTCTTCTCGTTCTTTTTCTTCCTCCCCTTCTTTGTATTCTTCATCTCCTTGTTCTTCTTCTTTTGCTACTTCCTCTTCTTCGTCCTCTTCTTCTTCTTCCTCTTCTTTATCGTCATCAACTTTTACTTCTTCTTCTTCCTCTTCCTCTTCTTCATCGTCTTCTTCTTCTTCTTCTTCTTCCTCTTCTTGCTCTTCTTCTTCTTTTTCTTCTTCTTCTTCATCTTCTTCTTCTTTTTCTTCTTCTTCTTCTTCTTCTTCTTCTTTTCCTTCTCCTTAATCTTCATCTTCTTTGTCTTCTTCTTCTTCCTCTCCATTTTCTGCATCAATATCATCATCATCTTCTTTTTCTTCTTCTTCTTCCTCTTCCTTTACTTCGTCTTCTTCTTCTTCTCCTTCCTTTTTTTCTTCTTCTTCTTCTTCTGCTTCTTTTTCCTCTCTTATTCTTATTGCTCTTCTTCTCACTTTAGTTCTTTTTTTTCCTCTTGTTCTTCTTCTTCTTTCACTTCTTCTTGGTCTTCTTCTTCATCTTCTTATTAATCTTCCACATATTTTTCTTCTTTTTCTTCTCTTAATCTTTTTTATCTTCTTCTTCTACCTCCTCTTATTTTTGTTCCTCTTCTTTGTCTTCCTTTTCTTCATCTTTTTGTTCTTTATCTTCTTCTTCTTCTTAGACTTCTTCTTCATCATCATCACCTTCTTCTTGTTCTTCTTCCTCTTCTTCTTCTTCTTCATCATCTTCTCTTTCTTCTTATAGTTCTCCTTCTTCTTCTTCATATTGTTCTTCTCTTTTTTCTTTTTCTTCTCATTCATCTTCTCCTCCTCCTTCTTCTTCTTCTAGTTATTCTTCTTCTTCTTCTTCTTCTACTTCTTCACCTTGTTCAACTTCTTCTTCTTCTTCTTCTTCTATTTCTTCCTCTTCCTCCTCTTCTTCGACTTCTTCTTCTTCTACTACTACTACTACTTCTTCTTCTTCTTATTATTATTCTTGTTATTCTACTTCTTCTTCTTCTTCTACTTCTTTGTCTTCTTCTTCCTCTTCTTCTTCTTCTTCTTCTTCTTCTTCTCCTTCCTCTTTTACTTCCTCTTCTTCTTCTAATTTTACTTCTGCTTCTTCTTTATCTTCTTCATCTTCTTCTTAATCTTCTTCTTCCCTTCTTCTTCTTCGTCATCTTCTTCTTCCTCTTCTTCTTCTTCTTCTTCTTCTTCATCGTCTACTTCGTCTTCATCATCAACTTCTCCTTCTTCTGTTGCATCTTCTTCTTCTACTACTACTTCCACTTCTTCTTCTTCTTCTTCTTCTTCTTCTTCTTCTTCATCTTCTTCATCTTCATCATCTTATTCTTCTTAATCTTCTTCTTCTTCTTCTACTTCTTCTCCATCATCATCATCATCATCTTCTTCTTCTTCTTCTTCACCTTCTTTAACATCTTCTTCTTCTTCTTCTTCTTCTTACGCTTCTTCTACATCATCTTCGTCTTCTTCTTCTTCTTCTTCATAATCTTCTTCTTTTCTTCTTCTTCTTCACCGTCTTCTTCTTTTTTTCTTCTTTTTCTTGTCCTTCTTCATCTTCTTCTTCTTAGTCTTACTCTTATTCTTCTTCTTCTTCATCGTCTTCTTCAACTTGTTCTTTAACATCTTCTTCTTCCTCTTCTTCCTCATCTTCCCCTTCTTCGCATTCTTCGACTTCTTCTTCTTCTTCTTCTACTTCTACTTCTTGTTTGACTTGTTCTTCTTCTTCTTCTTTTTCTTCTTTTTCTTCTTTTCTTCTTCTTCGTCTTCTTCCTCTTCTTCTTCTTCTTCACCTTCTTCTTCTTCTTCTTCATGTACTTCTTCTTCTACTACTTCTTTTTCTTCTACTTCTTAATCTATGTCGTCTTCTTCTTCTTAATCTATGTCTTCATCGTCTTCTTCTTCTTCTCTTTCTTCTACTTCGTTCTCTTCTTCTTATTCAACTTCTTCTTCTTCCTTTTCTTCTTCTTCCTCATCCTTTTTTCTACTACTTCTTCTACTTCCTATTTTTCTTCTTCTCCTTCTTTGTTTTCTACTTCTTCATTTTCCTTTTCTTCATCATCATCATCATGTTCTTCTTCTCCTTTTTCTTCTTCTTCTACTTCTACATCTTCTTCTTCTTTTTCTTCCTCTTCTTCTTCATAGTCCTTTTCTTCTTCATCCTCATCATCTTCTTCTTCTCTTTCTTCACCTTCTTCTTATTCTTTTTCGTCTTCTTCTTCATCATTTTATTCCTCTTCATCTACTTCTCCTTCTTCTTCTTCTTCTTCTTTGTCTACTTCTTTTTCCACTTCTTATTCTTCATCTTCTTCTTCCACTTCTTTCTTTTTTTCATCTTCTTCTTCTTTTCCTTCTTTTACCCCTTCTCTGTCTTCTTCTTCTTCTTTTTCTTTTTTCTCTTCTTCTTCTTCTTCTTCTTCTCCTTCTTATTCCCTCCTCGTCCTCCTTCTTTATCCTCTTCTTTTCTTCTTCTTCTTCTTCTTCTTCTTCTTCTTACTCTTCTTCTTCTTTTTCTTCTTCTTCTTCCTCTTCTTCTTCTTCTTCTTCTTCTTCTACTTCTTCATCATCATCATCATCATCATCTTCTTCTTCTTCTTCTTCTTCTTCTTCTTTGCCTTCTTCATCGTCTTCTTCTTTGTCTTCTCCTTCATCATGTTCATCATCATCATCTTCTTCTTCTTCTTCTTCTTCTTCTCTTTCTTCTTCTTCCCCTCCTTCCAATTCTTCTTCTTCCTCTTCTTTGGCTTCCACTTCTTTATCTTTCTGTTTTTCAACTTTTCTTCTTCATCATCTTCTTTTTCATCGTCATCATCTTTTCTTCTTCTACTTCCTCTTCTTGTTCTTCTTCCAATTCTTCTTCTTCTCCTTCTTGTTCTTACCCTTTTTCATCTTTCTCATATTCTTCATCTCCTTCATCTTCTTCTTCTTCTTCTTCTTCTTTTTCTTCTTCTCCATCTCCTTCTTCTTCTTCTTCTCCTTCCACTTCTTCTTCTTCTTCTTCTTCCCCTTATTATTCAACCTCTTCTTCTTTGTCTTCTACTTCTATTTCTCTATCTTCTTCTTCTTCTCCTTCTTTGTCTTCTTCTTATTCTTCGGCTTCTTCTTCTTCTTCTTCTTCTACTTCTTATCTTTCTTCTCCTTCTAATTCTTGTTCTTCTTCTTCTTCATCAAATTCTTTTTCTTCTTCCTCTTTTTCTTCATCATCTTCTTCTTCTTCTTCTCCTTCAGTTTCTTCTTCTCCTTCTTCTTTTGTTTCCTCTTCTTCTTCTTCTTCTTCTTTTTCTTCGTCTTCCTGTCATTCTTCCTCTTCTTCAAAATCTTTTTCTTCTTCTTTTTCTTCTCTGCCTTCGTCCTCTTCTTCTTCTTCTCCTTCTACTTTTTCCTCTTTTTGTTCTACTTCTCCGTCATCTTCTTCTTCATCTACATCATTTTGATCATCTTCTTATTAATCTTCCTCTCTTTCTTCTTCATCTACCTCTTCTGCTTCTTCTTCTACTTCTTTTTCTTCCTCATCTTCATCTAGTTCTCCTTCACCTTCTTTTTTAATGTCTTCATCCTCTACATCATCATCATGATCATCTTCTTCTTCTCCTTCTTCCACTTCTTCTTATTGTTGTTCGTCTTTTTCTTCTTCTTCTTCTTCTTCTTCTTCTTGTCCTCCTCCTTAAACTTCTTCTTCTTGTTCTTGTTCTTGTTCTTCTTCTACTACTACTACTTTTTCTTCTTCTTTTTTATCATTATCTTCTTCTCTTCTTCTTCCTCTTCTTCTTCATCTTCTTCTTTCTCTTGGTCTTTTTCTTCTTCATCTTCATCATCATCTTCTTCTTCTTCTTCTTCTTCTTTGCCTTCTTCTTCTACATGTACTTCTTTCCCTTCTTCATCATCTTCTTCTCTTCTTCTTCTTTCTCTTCTTCTTTTTCGTCTTCCTCTTCTATTTCTTATTCTACTTCTTCTTATGCTTCTTCTTCTTGTTTATCTTCGTCTACTTCTTCTTCTTCTTCTTCTCCTTCTCCTTCTTCAACTTCTTATTCTTCTTCCTCTTCTTCTTCTTCCTACTCTTCTTCTTCTTCTTCTACTTCTTCTTCTTTGTCTCTTTGAACATCTTCTTCTTCTTCTTCTTCTTCTTCCTCCTCCTCCTCTTTTTCATCTTCTTCTTTTTCTTTGTCTTATTCATCTTCATCTTCTTCTTCTTCTTCTTCTTCTTCTTCTTCTTCTTCTTCTCATTCTTCTTTTTCTTCTTCTGCTTCAACTTCTTCTTCTTCTTCTTCTTCGTCTTCTTCTTCGTCTTCTTCTCCTCTTCTTCTTCTTCTTCCTCTTTTTCTTCTTCTCCTCCTTCCTATTCTTCTTCTTCTTCTTCTTCTTCTTCTTCTTTTTCTTCTTCTTCTTTGTCTTCTTTTTCTTCGTCTTCTTCTTCTTCTACTTCTTATATTCTTCTTCTTCTTGTTGTCCTTCATCATCGTCATCACCTTTTTCATCTTGTTCTTCTTCTTCTTCTTCATAATCTTCTTCGTCTTTGTCTTCTTCTTCTTCTTCTTCTTCTACTAATTCTTATCCATTATCATAATCACCATCATTTATTCTTCTTCTTCTTCTTTTTCTTCTTCAACTTCTTCTTCTTCTTCTTCTTCAACATCTTCTTCTTCTTCTTCTGCTTCTTCTTCTTCTTTGTCTTCTTGTCCTTCTTCTTCTTCTTCTTCTCCTTCTTCTTCTTCTTCTTCTTCATCTACTTCATCTTCTTTATCTCCTCCTTCCTATTGTTCATCATCTTCGTCTTCTTCTTCTTCTTTTTATTCTTCTTTTTCTTCTACTTCTTCCTCTTTTTCTTCTTCTTTGACTTCTTCTTCTTCTACTTCTTCTTCCTCTTCAAATTCTTCTTCTTCTTCTTCTCCATCTTCTATTACTACTTCTTCTTCTTCTTCTTCTTCTTCTTCTTGTTCTTGTTTTTCTTCTTCTTCTTCACCTTCTTCTTCTTCTTCTTCTTATTCTTCCTCTTCTTCTTCTTTTACTTCTTCTACTTCTTCTTCTACCTCTTTGCATTCTTCTTCTTCATCTTTGTATTCTTCTTCTTCGTCTTCTTCTTCTTCATCTTCTTCCTATTCTTCTTCTTTGCCTTCTTCTTCATCTTCTTCCTCTTCTTCTTCTTCTTCTTCTTTTCCACTTCTTCTTCTTCGTCTTTTCCCTCTTCCTAATTTTTCTTTTCTTCGTCATCTTCTTCTTCCTCTTCTTCTTCTTCTTCATCTTCTTGTATTGCTTCTTCTTCTTCTTCTTTTTCTACTTCTTCGTTGTCATCTTCTTCTTCTTCTTCTTCATCTTCTTCTTCTTCATCACCTTCTTCTTCTTCTTTCTTGTCTTCTTCTTCCACGTTTTCTTCCTCTTCTTCTTCTGTTACTTCTTCTTTTTCTTTTAATTCCTTTGCATCTTTCTCTTTCACAATTTCTTCTTCATCATTTCTTCTTCTTCTTCTTAATCTTCTTCTTCTTCCCTTTATTTGTCTTCTTTGTCTTCTTCTTCCTCTTCTTCTTTTTCTTCTTCTTCTTCTATTTCTTCTTATTTATCTTTTTTTTCCTTCTTCTTCTTCTTCTTCTTCCTCTACTCCTTCTCCTTCATCTTCATCTTCTTCGTCTTCTTCTTCTTCTTCTTCTTCTTCTTCATCGTCATCATCATCATCTTCTACTTTCCTTCTTCTTCTGCTTCTTCATCTCCTTTTTCCTCTACTTTTTCTTCTTCATCTTCTTCTTCTTCTTCTTCTTCTTCTACTACTTCATCATCTTCTACTTCTTCTTCTTCTCTTTCTACTTCTTCTTCTTGTTCTACCACTTCTTCTTCTTCTTCTTCTCCTTCTTCTCTTTCTCCTTTATCTTCATCTTCTTAATATTCTTTTTCTTCCTCTCCATCTTCCTCATCAACATCTTCATCACCATCTTCTTCTTCTTCTTCCTCTTCTTCATCTTCTTCTTCCTTATCTTCGTCTTTTTTGTACTTCTTCTTCTTCCTCTTCTTCTTCTTCCGCTTCTTCGTGTTCCACTTCCATATTTTTCTTTTTCTTCATCTTCTTCGTCTTCTTCTTCTTCTTCTTCTTCTTCTTCTTCGTCTTCTTCTTCTTCTTCTTCTTCTTCTTCTTCGGCTTGTTCTACTGCTTCTTCATCATCATATTCTTCTTCTTCTTCTTCCTCTTGCTCCTCTTCTTCTTTTTTTCCTCTTCTTCTTCTTCTGCCTCTTCTTCTTCTTCTTCTTCTTCTTCCTCTTCTTCTTATTCTACTTCCTTTTTTGCCTCTTCTTCTTCTTCTTCTTCTTCCTCTTTTTTTTCTTTTTCTTCTTCTTCGTCTTTTTCATCTTCTTCTTCCTTCTCTTCTTTTTCTTCTCTTTCTTCTTCTTCTTCTTCTTCTTCTTCTTCATCATTTTGTTCTTCTCCTTCTTCCTCTTCTTTGACTTTTTCTTCTTCTACTACAACTAGTATAACTTCTTCTTCTTCTTCTTCTTCTTGTTATTCTGCTTCTTTTTCTTCTTCTTCTTCTTCTTCAACTTCTTTGTCTTCTTCTTCTTCTTCTTTATCATCATCTTCTTCTTCTTCTTGTTCTTCTTCTTCTTCTTTTTCTTCTTAATTTTCTTCTTCTCCTTCTTTTTCTTCCTCCCCTTCTTTGTATTCTTCGTCTTCTTGTTCTTCTTCTTCTTCTACTTCTTCTTCTTCTTCTTCTTCCTCTTCTTCTTCTTCTTCTTCTTCTTCTTCTTCTACTCCTTCATCTTCTTCGTCCTCTTCATCTTCTTCTTCCTCTTTTTTATAATCATCATCTTCTTCTACTTCTTCTTTTTCCTCCTCCTCTTCTTCATTGTCTTCTTCTTCTTCTTCTTCCTTTTCTTCTTCTTCTTCTACTACTTCTTCTTGATCGTCATCATCTTCTTTTTCTTCTTCTTTTCCTTCTCCTTAATCTTCATCTTCTTCGTCTTCTTCTTCTTCTCCTTCATCTTTTTTTCTACTTCTTCTTCTTCTTCTTCTTCCTCTTCTTCTTCTTCCCCTTCTTCGTTTTCTACTTCTTTATTTTTTTCTTCATCATCTTCTTCTAATGCTTCCTGATCAGAATATTCTTCTTCTTCTTCTTCTTCTTCTTCTTCTTAATCTTCTTCCTCTTCTTCCTCTTTTTCTACTTCTTCTTCTTCTTCTGTTCTTTTTCTTCTCTTATTCTTATTACTCTTTTTCTCACTCTACTTCTTTTTTTCCTCTTCTTCTTCTTCTTTCACTTCTTCTTTGTCTTCTTCTTCATCTTCTTTTTAATCTTCCACATCTTTTTCTTCTTCTTCTTCTTCTTCTTCTTCACCTTTTTTACTTCTTCTTCTTCTTCCTCCTTTTCTTCATGTTCCTCTTCTTTGTCTTCCTTTATTTCAACATTTTGTTCTTTACCTTCTTCTTCTTCGACTTCTTCTTCATCATCATCATCATGTTCTTCTTCTTCTTCTTCCTCTTCTTCTTCTTCTTTTTCTTCTTCTTCTCTTTCTTCTTCTAGTCTCCTTCTTCTTCTTCTTTATATTGATCTTCTCCTTTTTCTTCTTCCTCTCATTCATCTTCTCCTTCTTCTTCTTCTTCTTGTTCCCATTCTACTTCTTCTTCTTCTAATTCTTCACATTGTTCAACTTCATCTTCTTCTTCTTCTTCTTCTTCTTCTTCTTTTATTTCTTCTTCTTCCTCCTCTTCCTCGACTTCTTCTTCTACTACTACGTTTTCTTCTTCTTCTTCTTCTTCTTCTTCTTCTACTTCTTTGTCTTCTTCTTCCTCTTCTTCTTCTTCATCTTCTTCTTCTTCTTCTCCTTCCTCTTCTACTACTTCTTCTTCTTCTAATTTTACTTCTGCTTCTTCTTTATTATCTTCGTCTTCTTCTTAATCTTCTTCTTCTCTTCTTCTTCTTCTTCCTCTTCTTCTTCCTCTTCTTCTTCTTCTTATTTTTCTTCTTCATCGTCTACTACTTCTCTTTCATAATCATCTCCTTCTTCTTCTGTTGCATCTTCTTCTTCTACTATTACTTCTACTTCTTCTTCTTCATCTTCTTCTTTTTCCTCTTTTTCTTCTTCTTCTTCTTCTTCTACTTCTTCTCCATCATCATCATCATCTTCTTCTTCTTCTTCTTCTTCTTCACCTTCTTTAACTTCTTCTTCTTCTTCTTAGCTTCTTCTACCTCATCTTCGTCTTCTTCTTCTTCATTTTCTTCTTCTTCTTCATAATCTTCTTCTTTTCTTCTTCTTCTTCATCTTCTTCTTCTACTTTTTCT
>JAIUJO010001747.1:92500-118034 GCA_023846275.1 Vanilla planifolia
TTCTTTTTCTTCAACTTCTTCTCCATCATCATCATCATCTTCTTCTTCTTCTTCTTCACCTTCTTTAACTTCTTCATCATCTTATTCTTCTACTTCTTCTTCTTCTTCTTATTCCTTTACTTCTTTCTCATATTCTTCTTCTCCATCGTCTTCTTCTTTTTCTTCTCCTTCTTCTTCTTCTCCATCTCCTTCTTCTTCTTCTACCACCTCTTCTTCTTCTTCTTCCCCTTATTATTCAAGCTCCTCTTCTTTGTCTTCTACTTCTATTTCTCCTTCTTCTCCTTCTCCTTCTCCTTCTTATTCTTCTTCTTGTTCGTCACCTTCTTCTTCTTCTACTTCTTCTTATTTTTCTTCTCCTTATAATTCTTGTTCTTCTTCTTCGTCTTCTTCTTCGTCAAACTCTTTTTCTTCTTCCTCTTCTTCTTCATCTTCTTTTTCTTGTTCGCCTTCTTCTACTTCTTCTTCTTCTCCTTCAGTTTCTTCTTCTACTTCTTTTTCTTTTGATTCTTCTTCTTCTTCTTCTTCTACTTCTTCTTTTTCTTCATCTTCTTGTCCTTCTTCCACTTCTTCCAAATCTTTTTCTTCTTCTTCTTCTTCTTCTTCTTCTTCTTGTCCTTCTACTTTTTCCTCTTTTTGCTCTTCTTCTCCATCATCTTCTTCTTCATCTGCATCATCTTAATCATCTTCTTAGTCATTTTCGTCTCTTCCTTCTTCATCTACTTCTTCTGTTTCTTCCACTTCTTCTCCTTCTTCTTCATCTTCATCTGCTTCTCCTTCACCTTCTTTTTCATTGTCTTCTTCCTCTTCTTCAACTTCTTCTTCTTCTTCTTCTTCTTCCTCTTTTTCCTCTTCTTCTCATTCTTGCTCGTCATTTTCTTCTTCTTCTTCCTATACTTCTTCTTTTTCAACTTCTTCTTCCTCTTCTTCTTCTTCTTCTTCTCCTCCTCCTCCTTCTCCTTCTTAAACTTTTTCTTCTTGTTCTTTTTCTTGTTCTTATTCTTCTTTTACTGCTTTTTCTTCTTCTTCTTTTTTGTCATCATCTTCTTCTCTTCTTTTTCCTCTTCTTATTAATCTTCTTTTTTCTCTTGGTCTTTTTCTTCTTCATCTTCATCTTCTTCTTCGTCTTCTTCTTCTTTGCCTTCTTCTTCTTCTTCATCTTCTTCTTCTTCTTCTTCTTTACTTTCTTCTTCTTCTTCTTCTTCTACTTCATCTTATTCTTCTTCTTCTTCTTCTTCTTCTTTTACTTCTTCTACTTCTTCTTCTACATCTTTGCATTCCTCTTCTTCATCTTTGTATTCTTCTTCTTCTTCTTCTTCTTCTTCCTCTTCTTCTTCTTTTCCTTCTTCTTCATCTTCTTCCTCTTCTTCTACTTCTTCTTCTTTTCCACTTCTTCTTCTTTGTCTTTTTCCTCTTCCTAATTTTCCTTTTCTTTGTCATCATCTTTGTCGTCTTCTTCTTCCTCTTCTTCTTCTTCATCTTCTTGTATTGGTTCTTCTTCTTTTTCTTCTACACCTTCGTCGTCATCTTCTTCTTCACCTGCTTCTCCTTCTTTCTTGTCTTTTTCTTCCTCGTTTTCTTCCACTTCTTCTTCTGTTACTTCTTCTTTTTCTTTTTCTTCTTCTTCATCTTTCTCTTTTACGATTTCTTCTTCATCATCTTCTTCTTCTTCTTCTTCATAATCTGCTTCTTTTGTTCTTCTTCTTCATCTTCTTCTTCTTCTTTTTCTTCTTCTTGTCCTTAATCTTCTTCTTCTCAGTCTTAATCTTATTCTTCTTCTTCTTCATCATCTTCTTCAACTTGTTCTTTAACATCTTCTTCCTCTTCTTCCTCATCTTCCCCTTCTTCACCTTCTTCAACTTCTTCTTCTTCTTCTTCTTTTACTTCTTATTTGACTTGTTCTTCTTCTTCTCCTTTTTCTTCTTTTTCTTCTTCTTCATCTTCTTCCTCTTCTTCTTCACCCATCATCTTCTTCTTCTTCTTCTTCTTCGTGTACTTCTTCTTCTACTACATCTTTGTCTTCTTCTTCTTAATCTATGTCGTCTTCTTCTCTTCTTCTTCTTCTTCGCCTTCGTTCTCTTCTTCTTATTCCACTTCTTCTTCTTCTTATTCTTCATATTCTTCTTCTTGTTCATCCTTCATCCTTCGTTCTACTTCTTTTTTTTCTTCTTCTACTTCATCTTCTTCTTCTTCCCTTCTTTGTTTTCTACTTCTTTTTTTTCCTTTTCTTCATCGTCATCATAATCTTGTTCTTCATCTCCTTTTTCTTCTTCTTCTACTTCTTTTTCTTCCTCTTCTTCTTCATAGTCCTCTTCTTTTTCATCCTCATCACCTTCTTCTTCTTCTTCTTCATCTTCTTCTTATTCTTTTTCATCTTCTTCTTCATCATTTTCTCCCTCTTCTTCTACTTCTTCTTCTTCTTCTTCTTCTTTTTTGCCTACTTCTTCTTCCACTTCTTATTCTTCTTCTTCTTCTTCTCTATCATCTTCTTCTTCATCATCATCTTCTTCTTCTTCATCATCTTCTGCTTCCACTTCTTTTTTTCACCTTCTTCTTCTTCTCCTTATTCTACTCCTTCTCTGTCTTCTTCTTCCTCTTTTTCTTTTTCCTCTTCTTCTTCTTCTTCTTCTTGTTCCCTCCTCGTCCTCCTTTTTTTTCTTCTTCTTCTCTTCTTCTTCTTATTATTATTATTCATCTTTTTCATATTCTTCTTCTTCTTCTTCTTATTCTACTTCTTCATCATCATCATTATCTTCTTCATCTTCTCCTTCTTCTTCTTCTTTGTCTTCTTCATCGTCTTCTTCTTCGTCTTCTCCTTCGTCATCATCATCATCATCATCATCTTCTTCTTCTTCTTCTTCTTCTTCTCTTTCTTCTTCTTCCCCTTCTTCCATTTCTTCTTCTTCCTCTTCTTTGGCTTCCACTTCTTTATCTTTCTGTTTTTCAACTTTTTCTTCTCCATCATCTACTTTTTCATCATCATCATCATCTTTTTCATCTTCTACTTCTTCTTCTTCTTCTTCTTCCAATTCTTCTTCTTCTTATTCCTTTTCTTGTTTCTCATATTCTTCTTCTCCTTCATCTTCTTCTTCTTCTTCTTCTTCTTCTTCTTCTTCTCCATCTCCTTCTTCTTCTTCTTCTACCACCTCTTGTTCTTCTTCTTCCCTTTATTGTTCACCTCCTCTTCTTTGTCTTCTACTTCTATTTCTCCTTCTCCTTCTTATTCTTCTTCTTGTTCGTCGCCTTCTTCTTCTTGTTCTTCTTCTACTTCTTCTTATCTTTCTTCTCCTTATAATTCTTGTTCTTCTTCTTCTTCTTCGTCAAAATCTTTTTCTTCTTCCTCTTCTCCTTCATCTTCTTCTTCTTCTTGTTCGTCTTCTTCTACTTCTTCTTCTTCTCCTTCAGTTTCTTCTTCTATTTCTTCTTCTATTGATTCTTCTTCTTCTTCAACATCTTCTTCTTCTTCTTCTACTTCTTCTTTTTCTTCGTCTTCTTGTCCTTCTTCCTCTTCTTCAAAATCTTTTTCTTCTTCTTCTTCTTCTTCTTCTTCTCCATCTTCGTCTTCTTCTTCTTCTTGTCCTTCTACTTTTTCCACTTTTTGTTCTTCTTCTCCATCATCCTCTTCTTCATCTGCATCATCTTAATCATCTTCTTAGTCATTTTCCTCTCTTTCTTCTTCATCTACTTCTTCTTCTTCTTCTTCCACTTCTTCTCCTTCTTCTTCCTCTTCATCTGCTTCTCCTTCACCTTCTTTTTCATTGTCTTCTTCCTCTTCTTCAACATCTTCTTCTTCTTCTTCTTCTTCTTCTTCTTCCTCTTTTTCCACTTCTTCTCATTCTTGCTCGTCATTTTCTTCTTCTTCTTCCTATACTTCTTCTTTTTCAACTTCTTCTTCTCCTCCTCCTCCTCCTCCTTCTTAAGCTTTTTCTTCTTGTTCTTTTTTTTGTTCTTGTTCTTGTTCTTGTTCTTGTTCTTCTTGTACTACTTTTTCTTCCTCTTCTTTTTTGTCATGATCTTCTTCTCTTCTTTTTCCTCTTCTTCTTCATCTTCTTTTTTCTCTTGGACTTTTTCTTCTTCATCTTCATCTTCTTCTTCGTCTTCTTCTTCTTTGCCTTCTTCTTCTTCTTCTTCTTCTTCTTCTTTACTTTCTTCTTCTTCTTCTTCTTCTTCTTCTTCTTCTTATTCTTCTTCTTCTTCTTCTTTTACTTCTTCTATTTCTTCTTCTACATCTTTGCATTCCTCTTCTTCATCTTTGTATTCTTCTTCTTCTTCTTCTTCTTCTTCTTCTTCTTCCTCTTCTTCTTCTTCTCCTTCTTCTTCATCTTCTTCCTCTTCTTCTTTTTCTTCTTCTTATCCACTTCTTCTTCTTTGTCTTTTTCCTCTTCCTAATTTTCCTTTTCTTCGTCATCATCTTTGTCGTCTTCTTCTTCCTCTTCTTCTTCTTCATCTTCTTGTATTGGTTCTTCTTCTTTTTCTTCTACTCCTTCGTCGTCATCTTCTTCTTCTTCTTCTTCTTCACCTGCTTCTCCTTCTTTCTTGTCTTCTTCTTCCTCGTTTTCTTCCACTTCTTCTTCTGTTACTTCTTCTTCTTTTTCTTTTTCTTCTTCTTCATCTTTCTCTTTTACGATTTCTTCTTCATCTTCTTCTTCTTCTTCTACTTCTTCTTCTTAATCTTCTTCTTCTACATCTTCTTCTTCACCCTCTTTGTCTTCATTGTCTTTTTCTTCTTCTTCTACTACTTCTTAACCTTCTTCTACTTCTTCTTCTTCTTCAACTTCTTTTTCACCTTCTTCTTCTTCTTCTTCTTATTCTTCTTATTTATATCTTTTTCTTTCTTTTTCTTCTTCTTCTTCTCCTACTCCTTCTCCTTCATCTTCATCTTCTTGGTCTTCTTCTTCTTCCTCTTCCTCTTCTTCATCGTCATCATCATCATCTTCTACTTCCCTTCTTCTTCCTCTTCATCATCATCATCATCATCATCATCATCTTCTTCTTCTTCTTCTTCTTTTTCATCTCCTTTTTCCTCTTCTTTGCCATCTTCATCATCATCTTCTTCTTCTTCTACTTCTACTTCTTCTTGATCATCTTCTTCTTCTTCTTTTTCTCTTTCTACTTCTTCTTCTTTTACCACTTCTTATTCTTCTTCTTCTTCTCTTTCTCCTTCATCTTAATCTTCTTCGTCTTCCTCTCCATCTTCCTCATCAAAATCATCATCATCTTCATCTTCTTCTTCTTCCTCTTCTTTGTCTTCTTCTTCTTCTTTATCTTCGTCTTTTTTATACTTCTTCTTTTTCTTCTTCCTCTTCTTCTTCTTTCTCTTCTTCGTGTTCCACTTCCTTATTTTGCTTTTCTTCATCATCTTCTTAGTCTTCCTCTTCTTCTTCTTCTTCTTCTTCTTGTTCTACTGCTTCTTCATCATCATATTCTTCTTCTTCTTCTTCCTCTTGTTTCTCTTCTTCTTCTTTTTCCTCTTTTTCTTCTTCTACCTCTTCTTCTTTGTCTTCTTCCTCTTCTTCTTGTTCTACATCCTTTTTTGCCTCTTCTTCTTTTTCTTCATCATCATCATCTTCTTCTTCTGTTGCATCTTCTTATTCTACTACTATTACTTCTTATTCTTCTTCTTCATCGTCTTCTTCTTCTTCATTATCTTCTTCTTCTTCTTCTTCTTCAACTTCTTCTCCATCATCATCATCAGCATCTTCTTCTTCTTCTTCACCTTCTTTAACTTCTTCTTCTTCTTCTTCTTCATCATCTTAAGCTTCTTCTACCTCATCTTTGTCTTCCTCTTCTTCGTCCTCTTCTTCTTCTTCTTCATAATCTTCTTCTTTCGTTCTTCTTCTTCATCTTCTTCTTCTTCTTTTTCTTCTTCTTCTTGTCCTTCTTAATCTTCTTCATCTCAGTCTTAATCTTATTCTTCTTCTTCTTCATCATCTTCTTCAACTTGTTCTTTAACATCTTCTTCTTCCTCTTCTTCCTCATCTTCCCCTTCTTCTCCTTCTTTGACTTCTTCTTCTTCTTCTTCTACTTCTTGTTTGACTTGTTCTTCTTCTTCTCCTTTTTGTTCTTTTTCTTCTTCTTCTTCATCTTCTTCCTCTTCTTCTTCTTCTACTTCACCCTTCATCTTCTTCTTCTTCTTCTTCGTGTACTTCTTCTTCTATTACATCTTTGTCTTCTTCTTCTTAGTCTATGTCGTCTTCTTCTTCTTCTTCTTCTTCGTCTTCATTCTCTTCTTCTTATTCAACTTCTTCTTCTTCTTATTCTTCATATTCTTCTTCTTCTTCATCCTTCGTTCTACTTCTTCTTTTTCTTCTTCTACTTCCTCTTCTTCTTCTTCCCTTCTTTGTTTTCTACTTCTTTATTTTCCTTTTCTTCTCATAATCTTGTTCTTCTTCTAATTTTTCTTCTTCTTCTACTTCTTCTTTTTCTTCCTCTTCTTCTTCATCCTCATCAGCTTCTTCTTCTTCATCTTCATCTTCTTCATATTCTTTTTCATCTTCTTCTTCATCATTTTCTCCCCTCTTCTTCTACTTCTTCTTCTTCTTCTTCTTCCTTTTTGTCTACTTCTTCCACTTCTTATTCTTCTTCTTCTTCTTCTCTGTCATCTTCTTCTTCAATCATCATCATCTTCTTCTTCTTCATCATCTTCTTCTTCCACTTCTTTTTTTCCACCTTCTTCTTCTTCTCCATCTTCTACTCCTTCTCTGTCTTCTTCTTCTTCTTTTTCTTTTCCTCTTCTCTTCTTCTTCTTCTTCTTCTTCTTCTTGCTTCCCTTCTTCTCGTCCTCCTTCTTTTTCTTCTTCTTCTCTTCTTCTTCTTCTTCGTATTCATCTTTTTCATATTCTTCTTCTTCTTCTTCTTCTTCTTCTTCTTCTTATTCTACTTCTTCTTCATCATCATCATCTTCTTCTATCTTCTCATCTTCTTCTTCTTCTTCTTCTTCGTCTTCTTCATCATCTTCTTCTCGTCTTCTCCTTCATCATCATCATCATCTTCTTCTTCTTCTTCTTCTTCTTCTTCTTCTTCGCTTTCTTCTTCTTCCCCTTCTTCCATTTCTTCTTCTTACCTCTTCTTTGGCTTCCACTTCTTTATCTTTGTGTTTTTCAACTTTTTCTTCTCCATCATCTGCTTTTTCATCATCATCATCATCATTTTCATCTTCTACTTCTTCTTCTACTTCTTCCAATTCTTCTTCTGCTTCTTCTCCTTCTTCTTCTTATTCCTTTTCTTCTTTCTCATATTCTTCTTCTCCTTCGTCTTCTTCTTTTTCTTCTCCTTCTTCTTCTTCTCCATCTCCTTCTTCTTCTTCTTCTACCACCTATTCTTCTTCTTGTTCCCCTTATTGTTCAAGCTCCTCTTCTTTGTCTTCTACTTCTATTTCTCCTTCTTCTTCTTCTCCTTGTCCTTCTTATTCTTCTTCTTGTTCGTCACCTTCTTCTTCTACTACTTCTTCTTATCTTTCTTCTCCTTATAATTCTTGTTCTTCTTCTTCTTCTTCTTCTTCGTCAAATTCTTTTTCTTCTTCCTCTTCTTCTTCATCTTCTTCTTCTTGTTCGCCTTCTTCTACTTCTTCTTCTCCTTCAGTTTCTTCTTCTACTTCTTCTTCTTTTGATTCTTCTTCTTCTTCAACTTCTTCTTCTTCTTCTTCTACTTCTTCTTCTTTTCTTCATCTTCTTGTCCTTCTTCCTCTTCTTCAAAATCTTTTTCTTCTCTTCTTCTTCTTCTTCTTCTTGTCCTTCTACTTTTTCCTCTTTTTGTTCTTCTTCTCAATCATCTTCTTCTTCATCTGCATCATCTTAATCATATTCTTAGTCATTTTTGTCTCTTCCTTCTTCATCTACTTCTTTTGCTTCTTCCACTTCTTCTCATTCTTCATCATCTTCATCTGCTTCTCCTTCACCTTCTTTTTCATTGTCTTCTTCCTCTTCTTCAACTTCTTCTTCTTCTTCTTCTTCTTTTTCTTCTTCCTCTTTTTCCTCTTCTTCTCATTCTTGCTCGTCATTTTCTTCTTCTTCTTCCTATACTTCTTCTTTTTCAACTTCTTCTTCCTCTTCTTCTTCTTCTTCTTCTCCTCCTCCTCCTCCTTAAACTTTTTCTTCATGTTCTTTTTTTGTTCTTGTTCTTCTTTTACTACTTTTTCTTCTTCTTCTTTTTTGTCATCATCTTCTTCTCTTCTTTTTCCTATTCTTATTAATCTTCTTATTTCTCTTGGTCTTTTTCTTCTTCATCTTCATCTTCTTCTTCGTCTTCTTCTTCTTTGCCTTCTTCTTCTTCTTCATCATCTTCTTCTTCTTCTTCTTTACTTTCTTCTTCTTCTTCTTCTTCTTCTTTTACTTCTTCTACTTCTTCTTCTACATCTTTGCATTCTTCTTCTTCATCTTTGTATTCTTCTTCTTCTTCTTCTTCTTCATCTTATTCTTCTTCTTCTTCTTCTTCTTCTTTTACTTCTTCTACTTCTTCTTCTACATCTTTGCATTCCTCTTCTTCATCTTTGTATTCTTCTTCTTCTTCTTCTTCTTCTTCCTCTTCTTCTTCTTCTCCTTCTTCTTCACTTCTTCCTCTTCTTCTTCTTCTTCTTCTTTTCCACTTCTTCTTCTTTGTCTTTTTCCTCTTCCTAGTTTCCTTTTCTTCGTCATCATCTTTGTCGTCTTCTTCTTCCTCTTCTTCTTCTTCATCTTCTTGTATTGGTTCTTCTTCTTTTTCTTCTACTCCTTCGTCGTCATCTTCTTCTTCACCTACTTCTCCTTCTTTCTTGTCTTTTTCTTCCTCGTTTTCTTCCACTTCTTCTTCTGTTACTTCTTCTTTTTCTTTTTCTTCTTCTTCATCTTTCTCTTTTACGATTTCTTCTTCATCATCATCTTCTTCTTCTTCTTCTTCTTCTTCTTCTTCATAATCTTCTTCTTTTATTCTTGTTCTTCATCTTCTTCTTCTTCTTTTTCTTCTTCATCTTGTCCTTCTTAATCTTCTTCTTCTCAGTCTTAATCTTATTCTTCTTCTTCTTCATCATCTTCTTCAACTTGTTCTTTAACATCTTCTTCCTCTTCTTCCTTATCTTCCCCTTCTTCACCTTCTTCAACTTCTTCTTCTTCTTCTTCTTTTACTTCTTATTTGACTTGTTCTTCTTCTTCTCCTTTTTCTTCTTTTTCTTGTTCTTCATCTTCTTCCTCTTCTTCTTCACCCTTCATCTTCTTCTTCTTCTTCTTCTTTGTGTACTTCTTCTTCTACTACATCTTTGTCTTCTTCTTCTTAATCTATGTCGTCTTCTTCTTCTTCTTCTTCTTCGCCTTCCTTCTCTTCTTCTTATCCAACTCCTTCTTCTTCTTATTCTTCATATTCTTCTTCTTGTTCATCCTTCGTTCTACTTCTTTTTTTTCTTCCTCTACTTCATCTTCTTCTCCTTCCCTTCTTTGTTTTCTACTTCTTTTTTTTCCTTTTCTTCATCGTCAACATAATCTTGTTCTTCATCTCCTTTTTCTTCTTCTTCTACTTCTTTTTCTTCCTCTTTTTCTTCATAGTCCTCTTCTTCTTCATCCTCATCACCTTCTTCTTATTTTTTTTCATCTTCTTCTTCATCATTTTTCTCCCTCTTCTTCTACTTCTTCTTCTTCTTCTTCTTCTTCTTTTTTGCCTACTTCTTCTTCCACTTCTTATTCTTCTTCTTCTTCTTCTCTATCATCTTCTTCTTCATCATCCTTCATCATCTTCTGCTTCCACCACTTTTTTTCACCTTCTTCTTCTTCTCCTTATTCTACTCCTTCTCTGTCTTCTTCTTCTTCTTTTTCTTTTTCCTCTTCTTCTTCTTTTTCTTCTTGTTCCCTCCTCGTCCTCCTTCTTTTTCTTCTTCTTCTCTTCTTCTTCTTATTATTATTATTCGTCTTTTTCATATTCTTCTTCTTCTTCTTCTTCTTCTTATTCTACTTCTTCATCATCATCATTATCTTCTTCATCTTCTTCTTCTTCTTCTTCTTTGTCTTCTTCATCGTCTTCTTCTTCGTCTTCTCCTTCGTCATCATCATCATCATCATCTTCTTCTTCTTCTTCTTCTTCTTCTCTTTCTTCTTCTTCCCCTTCTTCCATTTCTTCTTCTTCCTCTTCTTTGGCTTCCACTTCTTTATCTTTGTGTTTTTCAACTTTTTCTTCTCCATCATCTTCTTTTTCATCATCATCGTCATCTTTTTCTTCTTCTACTTCTTCTTCTTCTACTTCCAATTCTTCTTCTTCTTCTTCTTCTCCTTCTTCTTCTTATTCCTTTCTTCTTTCTCATATTCTTCTTCTCCTTCATCTTCTTCTTCTTGTTCTTGTTCTTCTTCTTCTTCTTCTCCATCTCCTTCTTCTTCTTCTTCTACCACCTCTTCTTCTTCTTCTTCCCTTTATTGTTCAACCTCCTCTTCTTTGTCTTCTACTTCTATTTCTCCTTCTCCTTCTTATTCTTCTTCTTGTTCGTCGCCTTCTTCTTCTTCTTCTTCTTCTACTTCTTCTTATCTTTCTTCGCCTTATAATTCTTGTTCTTCTTCTTCTTCTTCCTCAAAATCTTTTTCTTCTTCCTCTTCTCCTTCATCTTCTTCTTCTTCTTGTTCGCCTTCTTCTACTTCTTCTTCTTCTCCTTCAGTTTCTTCTTCTATTTCTTCTTCTTTTGATTCTTCTTCTTCTTCAACATCTTCTTCTTCTTCTTCTACTTCTTCTTTTTCTTCGTCTTCTTGTCCTTCTTCCTCTTCTTCAAAATCTTTTTCTTCTTCTTCTTCTTCTTCTTCTTCTCCATCTTCCTCTTCTTCTTCTTCTTGTCCTTCTACTTTTTCCTCTTTTTGTTCTTCTTCTCCATCATCCTCTTCTTCATCTGCATCATCTTAATCATCTTCTTAGTCATTTTCCTCTCTTTCTTCTTCATCTACTTCTTCTTCTTCTTCTTCCACTTCTTCTCCTTCTTCTTCCTCTTCATCTGCTTCTCCTTCACCTTCTTTTTCATTGTCTTCTTCCTCTTCTTCAACATCTTCTTCTTCTTCTTCTTCTTCTTCTTCCTCTTTTTCCACTTCTTCTCATTCTTGCTCGTCATTTTCTTCTTCTTCTTCCTATACTTCTTCTTTTTCAACTTCTTCTTCCTCTTCTTCTTCTTCTTCTCCTCCTCCTCCTCCTCCTTCTTAAGCTTTTTCTTCTTGTTCTTTTTCTTGTTCTTGTTCTTGTTCTTCTTGTACTACTTTTTCTTCTTCTTCTTTTTTGTCATGATCTTTTTCTCTTCTTTTTCCTTTTCTTCATCTTCTTTTTTCTCTTGGTCTTTTTCTTCTTCATCTTCATCTTCTTCTTCGTCTTCTTCTTCTTTGCCTTCTTCTTCTTCTTCTTCTTCTTCTTCTTTTTTTACTTTCTTCTTCTTCTTCTTCTTCTTCTTCTTCTTATTCTTCTTCTTCTTCTTCTTCTTTTACTTCTTCTTCTTCTTCTTCTACATCTTTGCATTCCTCTTCTTCATCTTTGTATTCTTCTTCTTCTTGTTCTTCTTCTTCTTCTTCCTCTTCTTCTTCTTCTCCTTCTTCTTCATCTTCTTCCTCTTCTTCTTTTTCTTCTTCTTTTCCACTTCTTCTTCTTTGTCTTTTTCCTCTTCCTAATTTTCCTTTTCTTCGTCATCATCTTTGTCGTCTTCTTCTTCCTCTTCTTCTTCTACATCTTCTTGTATTGGTTCTTCTTCTTTTTCTTCTACTCCTTCGTCGTCATCTTCTTCTTCTTCTTCTTCTTCACCTGCTTCTCCTTCTTTCTTGTCTTCTTCTTCCTCGTTTTCGTCCACTTCTTCTTCTGTTACTTCTTCTTCATTTTCTTTTTCTTCTTCTTCATCTTTCTCTTTTACGATTTCTTCTTCATCTTCTTCTTCTTCTTCTACTTCTTCTTCTTAATCTTCTTCTTCTACATCTTCTTCTTCACCCTCTTTGTCTTCATTGTCTTTTTCTTCTTCTTCTTCTTCTACTATTTCTTAACCTTCTTCTACTTCTTCTTCTTCAACTTCTTTTTCACCTTCTTCTTCTTCTTCTTCTTATTTATATCTTTTTCTTTCTTTTTCTTCTTCTTCTTCTCCTACTCCTTCTCCTTCATCTTCATCTTCTTGGTCTTCTTCTTCTTCCACTTCCTCTTCTTCATCGTCATCATCATCATCTTCTACTTCCCTTCTTCTTCCTCTTCATCATCATCATCATCATCATCATCATCATCATCTTCTTCTTCTTCTTCTTCTTTTTCATCTCCTTTTTCCTCTTCTTTGCCATCTTCATCATCTTCTTCTTCTTCTTCTACTTCTACTTCTTCTTGATCATCTTCTTCTTCTTCTTTTTCTCTTTCTACTTCTTCTTCTTTTACCACTTCTTATTCTTCTTCTTCTTCTCTTTCTCCTTCATCTTCATCATCTTAATCTTCTTCGTCTTCCTCTCCATCTTCCTCATCAAAATCATCATCTTCATCTTCTTCTTCTTCCTCTTCTTTGTCTTCTTCTTCTTCTTTATCTTCATCTTTTTTGTGCTTCTTCTTTTTCTTCTTCCTCTTCTTCTTCTTTCTCTTCTTCGTGTTCCACTTCCTTATTTTGCTTTTCTTCATCATCTTCTTAGTCTTCCTCATCTTCTTCTTCTTCTTCTTCTTCTTCTTCTTGTTCTACTGCTTCTTCATCATCATATTCTTCTTCTTCTTCTTCCTCTTGTTTCTCTTCTTCTTCTTTTTCCTTTTTTTTTCTTCTGCCTCTTCTTCTTTGTCTTCTTCCTCTTCTTCTTGTTCTACATCCTTTTTTGCCTCTTCTTCTTCTTCTTCATCATCATCATCTTCTTCTTCTGTTGCATCTTCTTATTCTACTACTACTACTTATTCTTCTTCTTCATCGTCTTCTTCTTCTTCATCATCTTTTTCTTCTTCTTCTTCTTCAACTTCTTCTCCATCATCATCATCAGCATCTTCTTCTTCTTCTTCACCTTCTTTAACTTCTTCTTCTTCTTCTTCTTCTTCTTCTTCATCTTAAGCTTCTTCTACCTCATCTTTGTCTTCCTCTTCTTCGTCTTCTTCTTCTTCTTCATAATCTTCTTCTTTCGTTCTTCTTCTTCATCTTCTTCTTCTTGTCCTTATTAATCTTCTTCATCTCAGTCTTAATCTTATTCTTCTTCTTCTTCATCATCTTCTTCAACTTGTTCTTTAACATCTTCTTCTTCCTCTTCTTCCTCATCTTCCCCTTCTTCTCCTTCTTTGACTTCTTCTTCTTCTACTTCTTGTTTGACTTGTTCTTCTTCTTCTCCTTTTTGTTCTTTTTCTTCTTCTTCTTCATCTTCTTCCTCTTCTTCTTCTTCTACTTCACCCTTCATCTTCTTCTTCTTCTTCTTCGTGTACTTCTTCTTCTATTACATCTTTGTCTTCTTCTTCTTAATCTATGTCGTCTTCTTCTTCTTCTTCTTCTTCGTCTTCATTCTCTTCTTCTTATTCAACTTCTTCTTCTTCTTATTCTTCATATTCTTCTTCTTCTTCATCCTTCGTTCTACTTCTTCTTTTTCTTCTTCTACTTCCTCTTCTTCATCTTGCCTTCTTTGTTTTCTACTTCTTTATTTTCCTTTTCTTCATTGTCATCATAATCTTGTTCTTCTTCTCCTTTTTCTTCTTCTTCTACTTCCTCTTTTTCTTCCTCTTCTTCTTCATCCTCATCAGCTTCTTCTTCTTCATCTTCATCTTCTTCATATTCTTTTTCATCTTCTTCTTCATCATTTTCTCCCTCTTCTTCTACTTCTTCTTCTTCTTCTTCTTCTTCTTTGTCTACTTCTTCTTCCACTTCTTATTCTTCTTCTTCTTCTTCTCTGTCATCTTCTTCATCATCATCATCATCTTCTTCTTCATCATCTTCTTCTTCCACTTCTTTTTTCCACCTTCTTCTTCTTCTCCATCTTCTACTCCTTCTCTGTCTTCTTCTTCTTCTTTTTCTTTTTCCTCTTCTTCTTCTTCTTCTTCTTCTTCTTCTTCCCTCCTCGTCCTCCTTCTTTTTCTTCTTCTTCTCTTCTTCTTCTTCTTCGTATTCATCTTTTTCATATTCTTCTTCTTCTTCTTCTTCTTCTTATTCTACTTCTTCATCATCATCATCTTCTTCTTCATCTTCTTCTTCTTCTTCTTCTTTGTCTTCTTCATCGTCTTCTTCTCGTCTTCTCCTTCATCATCATCACCATGATCTTCTTCTTCTCTTTCTTCTTCTTCCCCTTCTTCCATTTCTTCGTCTTCCTCTTCTTTGGCTTCCACTTCTTTATCTTTGTGTTTTTCAACTTTTTCTTCTCCATCATCTGCTTTTTCATCATCATCATCATCGTCATTTTCATCTTCTACTTCTTCTTCTTCTTCTTCCAATTCTTCTTCTTCTTCTTCTCCTTCTTCTTCTTATTCCTTTTCTTCTTTCTCATATTCTTCTTCTCCTTCGTCTTCTTCTTTCTCTTCTCCTTCTTCTTCTTCTCCATCTCCTTCTTCTTCTTCTCCATCTCCTTCTTCTTCTTCTTCTACAACCTATTCTTCTTCTTCTTCCCCTTATTGTTCAAGCTCCTCTTCTTTGTCTTCTACTTCTATTTCTCCTTCTTCTTCTTCTACTTCTCCTTCTTATTCTTGTTCTTGTTCGTCGCCTTCTTCTTCTTCTTCTTCTTCTACTTCTTCTTATCTTTCTTCTTCTTATAATTCTGGTTCTTCTTCTTCTTCTTCTTCTTCGTCAAATTCTTTTTCTTCTTCCTCTTCTTCTTCATCTTCTTCTTCTTGTTCGCCTTCTTCTACTTCTTCTTCTCCTTCAGTTTCTTCTTCTACTTCTTCTTTTGATTCTTCTTCTTCTTCAACTTCTTCTTCCTCTTCTTCTACTTCTTCTTTTTCTTCATCTTCTTGTCCTTCTTCCTCTTCTTCAAAATCTTTTTCTTCTTCTTCTTCTTCTTCTTCTTGTCCTTCTACTTTTTCCTCTTTTTGTTCTTCTTCTCCATCATCTTCTTCTTCATCTGCATCATCTTAATCATCTTCTTAGTCATTTTCGTCTCTTCCTTCTTCATCTACTTCTTCTGCTTCTTCCACTTCTTCTCCTTCTTCTTCATCTTCATCTGCTTCTCCTTCACCTTCTTTTTCATTGTCTTCTTCCTCTTCTTCAACTTCTTCTTCTTCTTCTTCTTCTTCCTCTTTTTCCTCTTCTTCTCATTCTTGCTCGTCATTTTCTTCTTCTTCTTCCTATACTTCTATTTTTTCAACTTCTTCTTCCTCTTCTTCTTCTTCTTCTTCTCCTCCTCCTTCTCCTTCTTAAACTTTTTCTTCTTGTTCTTTTTCTTGTTCTTGTTCTTCTTTTACTACTTTTTCTTCTTCTTCTTTTTTGTCATCATCTTCTTCTCTTCTTTTTCCTATTCTTATTAATCTTCTTTTTTCTCTTGGTCTTTTTCTTCTTTATCTTCATCTTCTTCTTCGTCTTCTTCTTCTTTGCCTTCTTCTTCTTCTTCATCTTCTTCTTCTTCTTCTTCTTCTTCTTCTTCATCTTATTCTTCTTCTTCTTCTTCTTCTTCTTTTACTTCTTCTACTTCTTCTTCTACATCTTTGCATTCCTCTTCTTCATCTTTGTATTCTTCTTCTTCTTCTTCTTCTTCTTCCTCTTCTTCTTCTTCTCCTTCTTCTTCATCTTCTTCCTCTTCTTCTTCTTCTTCTTCTTTTCCACTTCTTCTTCTTTGTCTTTTTCCTCATCCTAATTTCCTTTTCTTCGTCATCATCTTTGTCGCCTTCTTCTTCCTCTTCTTCTTCTTCATCTTCTTGTATTGGTTCTTCTTCTTTTTCTTCTACACCTTCGTCGCCATCTTCTTCTTCACCTACTTCTCCTTCTATCTTGTCTTTTTCTTCCTCGTTTTCTTCCACTTCTTCTTTTTCTTTTTTTTCTTCTTCATCTTTCTCTTTTACGATTTCTTCTTCATCATCTTCTTCTTCTTCTTCTTCTTCTTCATAATCTTCTTCTTTTGTTCTTCTTCTTCATCTTCTTCTTCTTCTTTTTCTTCTTCTTCTTGTCCTTCTTAATCTTCTTCTTCTCAGTCTTAATCTTATTCTTCTTCTTCTTCATCATCTTCTTCAACTTGTTCTTTAACATCTTCTTCCTCTTCTTCCTCATCTTCCCCTTCTTCACCTTCTTCAACTTCTTCTTCTTCTTCTTCTTTTACTTCTTATTTGACTTGTTCTTCTTCTTCTCCTTTTCTTATTTTTCTTCTTCTTCATCTTCTTCCTCTTCTTCTACACCCTTCATCTTCTTCTTCTTCTTCTTCTTTGTGTACTTCTTCTACTACATCTTTGTCTTCTTCTTCTTAATCTATGTCGTCTTCTTCTTCTTCTTCTTCTTCGCCTTCGTTCTCTTCTTCTTATTCAACTTCTTCTTCTTCTTATTCTTCATATTCTTCTTCTTGTTCATCCTTCGTTCTACTTCTTTTTTTTCTTCTTCTACTTCATCTTCTTCTTCTTCCCTTCTTTTCTTTCTACTTCTTTTTTTTCCTTTTCTTCATCGTCATCATAATCTTGTTCTTCATCTCCTTCTTCTTCTTCTTCTACTTGTTTTTCTTCCTCTTCTTCTTCATAGTCCTCTTCTTCTTCATCCTCATCACCTTCTTCTTCTTCTTCTTCTTCTTCATCTTCTTCTTATTCTTTTTCATCTTCTTCTTCATCATTTTCTCCCTCTTCTTCTACTTCTTCTTCTTCTTCTTCTTTTATGCCTACTTCTTCTTCCACTTCTTATTCTTCTTCTTCTTCTTCTCTATCATCTTCTTCTTCATCATCATCATCTTCTTCTTCTTCATCATCTTCTGCTTCCACTTCTTTTTTTCGCCTTCTTCTTCTTCTCCTTATTCTACTCCTTCTCTGCCTTCTTCTTCTTCTTTTTCTTTTTCCTCTTCTTCTTCTTCTTCACCTTGTTCCCTCCTCGTCCTCCTTCTTTTTCTTCTTCTTCTTATTATTATTATTCATCTTTTTCATATTCTTCTTCTTCTTCTTCTTCTTCTTATTCTACTTCTTCATCATCATCATCATCTTCTTCATCTTCTTCTTCTTCTTCTTCTTTGTCTTCTTCTTCGTCTTCTTCATCGTCTTCTCCTTCGTCATTTTCATCATCATCATCATCTTCTTCTTCTTCTTCTTCTTCTTCTTCTTCTCTTTCTTCTTCTTCCCCTTCTTCCATTTCTTCTTCTTCCTCTTCTTTTGCTTCCACTTCTTTATCTTTGTGTTTTTCAACTTTTTCTTCTCCATCATCTGCTTTTTCATCATCATCATCATCATTTTCATCTTCTACTTCTTCTTCTTCTTCTTCCAATTCTTCTTCTTCTTCTTCTCCTTCTTCTTCTTATTCCTTTTCTTCTTTCTCATATTCTTCTTCTCCTTCATCATCATCTTCTTCTTCTTCTTCTTCTTCTTCTTCTTCTCCATCTCCTTCTTCTTCTTCTTCTACCACCTCTTCTTCTTCTTCTTCCCTTTATTGTTCAACCTCCTCTTCTTTGTCTTCTACTTCTATTTCTCCTTCTCCTTCTTATTCTTCTTCTTGTTCGTCGCCTTCTTCTTCTTCTTCTTCTACTTCTTCTTATCTTTCTTCTCCTTATAATTCTTGTTCTTCTTCTTCTTCTTCGTCAAAATCTTTTTCTTCTTCCTCTTCTCCTTCATCTTCTTCTTCTTCTTGTTCGCCTTCTTCTACTTCTTCTTCTCCTTCAGTTTCTTCTTCTATTTCTTCTTCTTTTGATTCTTCTTCTTCTTCAACATCTTCTTCTTCTTCTTCTACTTCTTCTTTTTCTTCGTCTTCTTGTCCTTCTTCCTCTTCTTCAAAATCTTTTTCTTCTTCTTCTTCTTCTTCTTCTTCTCCATCTTCCTCTTCTTCTTCTTCTTGTCCTTCTACTTTTTCCTCTTTTTGTTCTTCTTCTCCATCATCCTCTTCTTCATCTGCATCATCTTAATCATCTTCTTAGTCATTTTCCTCTCTTTCTTCTTCATCTACTTCTTCTTCTTCTTCTTCCACTTCTTCTCCTACTTCTTCCTCTTCATCTTCTTCTCCTTCACCTTCTTTTTCATTGTCTTCTTCCTCTTCTTCAACATCTTCTTCTTCTTCTTCTTCTTCTTCTTCTTCCTCTTTTTCCACTTCTTCTCATTCTTGCTCTTCATTTTCTTCTTCTTCTTCCTATACTTCTTCTTTTTCAACTTCTTCTTCCTCTTCTTCTTCTTCTTCTCCTCCTCCTCCTCCTTCTCCTTCTTAAGCTTTTTCTTCTTGTTCTTTTTCTTGTTCTTGTTCTTGTTCTTCTTCTACTACTTTTTCTTCTTCTTTTTTGTCATGATCATCTTCTCTTCTTTTTCCTCTTCTTCTTCATCTTCTTTTTTCTCTTGGTCTTTTTCTTCTTCATCTTCATCTTCTTCTTCGTCTTCTTCTTCTTTGCCTTCTTCATCTTCATCTTCTTCTTCTTCTTCTTCTTTACTTTCTTCTTCTTCTTCTTCTTCTTCTTCTTCTTCTTATTCTTCTTCTTCTTCTTCTTCTTTTACTTCTTCTACTTCTTCTTCTACATCTTTGCATTCCTCTTCTTCATCTTTGTATTCTTCTTCTTCTTCTTCTTCTTCTTCTTCTTCTTCATCCTCTTCTTCTTCTTCTCCTTCTTCTTCATCTTCTTCCTCTTCTTCTTTTTCTTCTTCTTTTCCACTTCTTCTTCTTTGTCTTTTTCCTCTTCCTAATTTTCCTTTTCTTCGTCATCATCTTTGTCGTCTTCTTCTTCCTCTTCTTCTTCTTCATCTTGTATTGGTTCTTCTTCTTTTTCTTCTACTCCTTCGTCGTCATCTTCTTCTTCTTCTTCTTCTTCACCTGCTTCTCCTTCTTTCTTGTCTTCTTCTTCATCGTTTTCTTCCACTTCTACTTCTGTTACTTCTACTTTTTCTTTTTCTTCTTCTTCATCTTTCTCTTTTACGATTTCTTCTTCATCTTCTTCTTCTTCTTCTACTTCTTCTTCTTAATCTTCTTCTTCTACATCTTCTTCTTCACCCTCTTTGTCTTCATTGTCTTTTTCTTCTTCTTCTTCTTCTACTATTTCTTAACCTTCTTCTACTTCTTCTTCTTCTTCAACTTCTTTTTCACCTTCTTCTTCTTCTTCTTCTTATTCTTCTTATTTATCTCTTTTTCCTTCTTTTTCTTCTTCTTCTTCTCCTACTCCTTCTCCTTCATCTTCATCTTCTTGGTCTTCTTCTTCTTCCTCTTCATCTTCTTCATCGTCATCATCATCATCTTCTACTTTCCTTCTTCTTCCTCTTCTTCATCATCATCATGATCATCATCTTCTTCTTCTTCTTCTTCTTCTTTTTCATCTCCTTTTTCCTCTTCTTTGCCATCTTCATCATCTTCTTCTTCTTCTTCTACTTCTACTTCTTCTTGATCATCTTCTTCTTCTTCTTTTTCTCTTTCTACTTCTTCTTCTTTTACCACTTCTTATTCTTCTTCTTCTTCTCTTTCTCCTTCATCTTCATCATCTTAATCTTCTTCGTCTTCCTCTCCATCGTCCTCATCAAAATCATCATCATCTTCATCTTCTTCTTCATCCTCTTCTTTGTCTTCTTCTTCTTCTTTATCTTCGTCTTTTTTATGCATCTTCTTTTTCTTCTTCCTCTTCTTCATCTTTCTCTTCTTCGTGTTCCACTTCCTTATTTTGCTTTTCTTCATCATCTTCTTCGTCTTCCTCTTCTTCTTCTTCTTCTTCTTCTTCTTCTTGTTCTACTGCTTCTTCATCATCATATTCTTCTTCTTCTTCTTCCTCTTGTTTCTCTTCTTCTTCTTTTTCCTCTTTTTCTTCTTCTGCCTCTTCTTCTTTATCTTCTTCCTCTTCTTCTTGTTTTACATCCTTTTTTGCCTCTTCTTCTTCTTCTTCATCATCATCATCTTCTTCTTCTATTGCAACTTCTTTTTCTACTACTACTACTTCTTATTCTTCTTCTTCATCGTCTTCTTCTTCTTCATCGTCTTCTTCTTCTTCTTCTTCTTCAACTTCTTCTCCATCATCATCATCAGCATCTTCTTCTTCTTCTTCACCTTCTTTAACTTCTTCTTCTTCTTCTTCTTCTTCATCATCTTAAGCTTCTTCTACCTCATCTTTGTCTTCCTCTTCTTCGTCTTCTTCTTCTTCTTCTTCATGATCTTCTTCTTTCGTTCTTCTTCTTCATCTTCTTCTTCTTCTTTTTCTTCTTCTTCTTGTCCTTCTTAATCTTCTTCATCTCAGTCTTAATCTTATTCTTCTTCTTCTTCATCATCTTCTTCAACTTGTTCTTTAACATCTTCTTCTTCCTCTTCTTCCTCATCTTCCCCTTCTTCTCCTTCTTTGACTTCTTCTTCTTCTTCTACTTCTTGTTTGACTTGTTCTTCTTCTTCTCCTTTTTGTTCTTTTTCTTCTTCTTCTTCATCTTCTTCCTCTTCTTCTTCTTCTACTTCACCCTTCATCTTCTTCTCCTTCTTCTTCGTGTACTTCTTCTTCTATTACATCTTTGTCTTCTTCTTCTTACTCTATGTCGTCTTCTTCTTCTTCTTCTTCTTCGTCTTCGTTCTCTTCTTCTTTTTCAACTTCTTCTTCTTCTTATTCTTCATATTCTTCTTCTTCTTCATCCTTCGTTCTATTTCTTCTTTTTCTTCTTCTACTTCCTCTTCTTCTTCTTCCCTTCTTTTTTTTCTATTTCTTTATTTTCCTTTTCTTCATCGTCATCATAATCTTGTTCTACTTCTCCTTTTTCTTCTTCTTCTACTTCTTCTTTTTCTTCCTCTTCTTCTTCATCCTCATCAGTTTCTTCTTCTTCATCTTCATCTTCTTCATATTCTTTTTCATCTTCTTCTTCATCATTTTCTCCCTCTTCTTCTACTTCTTCTTCCACTTCTTATTCTTCTTCTTCTTCTTCTCTGTCATCTTCTTCTTCATCATCATCATCTTCTTCTTCTTCATCATCTTCTTCTTCCACTTCTTTTTTCCACCTTCTTCTTCTTCTCCATCTTCTACTCCTTCTCTGTCTTCTTCTTCTTCTTTTTCATTTTCCTCTTCTTCTTCTTCTTCTTCTTCTTCTTGTTCCCTCCTCGTCCTCCTTCTTTTTCTTCTTCTTCTCTTCTTCTTCTTCTTCGTATTCATCTTTTTCATATTCTTCTTCTTCTTCTTCTTCTTCTTATTCTACTTCTTCATCATCATCATCATCTTCTTCATCTTCTTCTTCTTCTTCTTCTTTGTCTTGGTCATCGTCTTCTTCTCGTCTTCTCCTTCATCATCATCACCATCATCATCTTCTTCTTCTTCTTCTTCTTCTTCTTCTCTCTCTTCTTCTTCCCCTTCTTCCATTTCTTCTTCTTCCTCTTCTTTGGCTTCCACTTCTTTATCTTTGTGTTTTTCAACTTTTTCTTCTCCATCATCTGCTTTTTCATCATCATCATCATCTTTTTCATCTTCTACTTCTTCTTCTTCTTCTTCCCAATTCTTCTTCTTCTTCTTCTCCTTCTTCTTCTTATTCCTTTTCTTCTTTCTCATATTCTTCTTCTCCTTCGTCTTCTTCTTTTTCTTCTCCTTCTTCTTCTTCTCCATCTCCTTCTTCTTCTTCTTCTACCACCTCTTCTTCTTCTTCTTCCCCTTATTGTTCAAGCTCCTCTTCTTTGTCTTCTACTTCTATTTCTCCTTCTTCTTCTTCTCCTTCTCCTTCTTATTCTTCTTCTTGTTCGTCGCCTTCTTCATCTTCTACTTCTTCTTATCTTTCTTCCTCCTTATAATTCTTGTTCTTCTTCTTCTTCTTCTTCGTCAAATTCTTTTTCTTCTTCCTCTTCTTCTTCATCTTCTTCTTCTTCATGTTCGCCTTCTTCTACTTCTTCTTCTTCTCCTTCAGTTTCTTCTTCTACTTCTTCTTCTTTTGATTCTTCTTCTTCTTCAACTTCTTCTTCTTCTTCTTCTACTTCTTCTTTTTCTTCATCTTCTTGTCCTTCTTCCTCTTCTTCAAAATCTTTTTCTTCTTCTTCTACTACTTCTTCTTCTTCTTGTCCTTCTACTTTTTCCTCTTTTTGTTCTTCTTCTCCATCATCTTCTTCTCATCTGCATCATCTTAATCATCTTCTTAGTCATTTTCGTCTCTTCCTTTTTCATCTACTTCTTCTGCTTCTTCCACTTCTTCTCCTTCTTCTTCATCTTCATCTGCTTCTCCTTCACCTTCTTTTTCATTGCCTTCTTCCTCTTCTTCAACTTCTTCTTCTTCTTCTTCTTCTTCTTCTTCTTCCTCTTTTTCCTCTTCTTCTCATTCTTGCTCGTCATTTTCTTCTTCTTCTTTCTATACTTCTTCTTTTTCAACTTCTTCTTCCTCTTCTTCTTCTTCTTTTCTCCTCCTCCTCCTTCTCTTCTTAAACTTTTTCTTCTTGTTCTTTTTCTTGTTCTTGTTCTTCTTCTACTACTTTTTCTTCTTCTTCTTTTTTGTCATCATCTTCTTCTCTTCTTTTTCCTCTTCTTATTAATCTTCTTTTTTCTCTTGGTATTTTTCTTCTTCATCTTCATCTTCTTCTTCGTCTTCTTCTTCTTTGCCTTCTTCTTCTTCTTCATCTTCTTCTTCTTCTTCTTCTTTTACTTTCTTCTTCTTCTTCTTCTTCTTCTTATCTTATTCTTCTTCTTCTTCTTCTTCTTCTTCTTTTACTTCTACTTCTTCTTCTACATCTTTGCATTCCTCTTCTTCATCTTTGTATTCTTCTTCTTCTTCTTCTTCTTCTTCCTCTTCTTTTTCTTCTCCTTCTTCTTCATCTTCTTCCTCTTCTTCTTCTTCTTCTTCTTTTCCACTTTTCTTCTTTGTCTTTTTTCCTCTTCCTAATTTTCCTTTTCTTCGTCATCATCTTTGTCGTCTCTTCTTCCTCTTCTTCTTCTTCATCTTCTTGTATTGGTTCTTCTTCTTTTGCTTCTACACCTTCGTCGTCATCTTCTTCTTCACCTGCTTCTCCTTCTTTCTTGTCTTTTTATTCCTCGTTTTCTTCCACTTCTTCTTCTGTTACTTCTTCTTTTTCTTTTTTTCTTCTTCTTCATCTTTCTCTTTTATGATTTCTTCATCATCATCTTCTTCTTCTTCTTCTTCTTCATAATCTTCTTCTTTTGTTCTTCTTCTTCATCTTCTTCTTCTTCTTTTTCTTCTTCTTCTTGTCCTTCTTAATCTTCTTCTTCTCAGTCTTAATCTTATTCTTCTTCTTCTTCATCATCTTCTTCAACTTGTTCTTTAACATCTTCTTCTTCCTCTTCTTCCTCATCTTCCCCTTCTTCACCTTCTTCAACTTCTTTTTCTTCTTCTTCTTTTACTTCTTATTTGACAAGTTCTTCTTCTTCTCCTTTTTCTTCTTTTTCTTCTTCTTAATCTTCTTCCTCTTCTTCTTCACCCCTTCATCTTCTTCTTCTTCTTCTTCGTGTACTTCTTCTTCTACTACATCTTTGTCCTCTTCTTCTTAATCTATGTCGTCTTCTTCTTCTTTCGCTTTCGTTCTCTTCTTCTTATTCAACTTCTTCTTCTTCTTATACTTCATATTCTTCTTCTTGTTCATCCTTCGTTCTACTTCTTTTTTTCTTCTTCTACTTCCTCTTCTTCTTCTTCCCTTCTTTGTTTTCTACTTCTTTTTTTCCTTTTCTTCATCGTCATCATAATCTTGTTCTTCATCTCCTTTTTCATCTTCTTCTACTTCTTCTTTTTCTTCCTCTTCTTCTTCATAGTCCACTTCTTCTTCATTCTCATCACCTTCTTCTTCTTCTTCTTCATCTTCTTCTTATTCTTTTTCATCTTCTTCTTCATCATTTTCTCCCTCTTCTTCTACTTCTTCTTCTTCTTCTTCTTCTTCTTCTTTGTCTACTTCTTCTTCCACTTCTTATTCTTCTTCTTCTTCTTCTCTATCATCTTGTTCTTCTTCATCATCATCTTCTTCTTCTTCATCATCTTCTGCTTCCACTTCTTTTTTTCACCTTCTTCTTCTTCTCCTTATTCTACTCCTTCTCTACCTTCTTCTTCTTCTTTTTCTTTTTCCTCTTCTTCTTCTTCTTCTTCTTCTTCTTCTTGTTCCTTCCTCATCCTCCTTCTTTTTCTTCTTCTTCTCTTCTTCTTCTTATTATTATTATTATTATTCATCTTTTTCATATTCTTCTTCTTCTTCTTCTTATTCTACTTCTTCATCATCATCATCATCTTCTTCATCTTCTTCTTTGCCTTCTTCATCGTCTTCTTCTTCGTCTTCTCCTTCATCATCATCATCATCATCTTCTTCTTCTTCTTCTTCTTCTTCTTCTCTTTCTTCTTCTTCCCCTTCTTCCATTTCTTCTTCTTCCTCTTCTTTGGCTTCCACTTCTTTATCTTTCTGTTTTTTCAACTTTTTCTACTCCATCATCTTCTTTTTCATCATCATCATCATCTTTTTCATCTTCTACTTCTTCTTCTTCTTCTTCTTCCAATTCTTCTTCTTCTTCTTCTTCTCCATCTTCTTCTTATTCCTTTTCTTCTTTCTCATATTCTTCTTCTCCTTCATCTTCTTCTTCTTCTTCTTCTTCTTCTTCTTCTTCTTCTTCTCCATCTCCTTCTTCTTCTTCTTCTTCTTCTTCCCTTTATTGTTCAACCTCGTCTTCTTTGTCATCTACTTCTATTTCTCCTTCTTCTTCTTCTCCTCCTTCTTATTCTTCTTCTTGTTCGTCGCCTTCTTCTTCTTCTTCTTCTACTTCTTCTTATCTTTCTTCTCCTTATAATTCTTGTTCTTCTTCTTCTTCTTAGTCAAAATCTTTTTCTTCTTCCTCTTCTCCTTCATCTTGTTCTTCTCTTGACCTTCTTCTACTTCTTCTTCTTCTCCTTCAGTTTCTTCTTCTATTTCTTCTTCTTTTGATTCTTCTTCTTCTTCAACATCTTCTTCTTCTTCTTCTACTTCTTCTTTTTCTTCGTCTTCTTGTCCTTCTTCCTCTTCTTCAAAATCTTTTTCTTCTTCTTCTTCTTCTTCTTCTTCTTCTTCTTCTCCATCTTCGTCTTCTTCTTCTTCTTGTCCTTCTACTTTTTTCCTCTTTTTGTTCTTCTTCTCCATCATCCTCTTCTTCATCTGCATCATCTTAATCATCTTCTTAGTCATTTTCCTCTCTTTCTTCTTCATCTACTTCTTCTTCTTCTTCTTCCACTTCTTCTCCTTCTTCTTCCTCTTCATCTGCTTCTCCTTCACCTTCTTTTTCATTGTCTTCTTCCTCTTCTTCAACATCTTCTTCTTCTTCTTCTTCTTCTTCTTCTTCCTCTTTTTCCACTTCTTCTCATTCTTGCTTGTCATTTTCTTCTTCTTCTTCCTCTTATTCTTCTTCTTCTTCTCCTCCTCCTCCTCCTTCTCCTTCTTAAACTTTTTCTTCTTATTCTTTTTCTTGTTCTTGTTCTTGTTCTTCTTCTACTACTTTTTCTTCTTCTTCTTTTTTGTCATCATCTTCTTCTCTTCTTTTTCCTCTTCTTCTTCATCTTCTTTTTTCCTCTTGGTCTTTTTCTTCTTCATCTTCATCTTCTTCTACGTCTTCTTCTCTTTGCCTTCTTCTTCTTCTTCTTCTTCTTCTTCTTCTTCTTT